>VOPJ01015476.1:0-53054 GCA_014673585.1 Semibalanus balanoides
ATGTTTACAGACGGCGCAGAGATAGTGCAGCATGCCGATGACACCCAGCTGATGGTCTCTGGTGGAGCCGGCGACATTAGCACCGGCCTGCTGATCGGTCTCAGCCACTGTAGGCACAGCCTGCCTCAGGCGACACCCACCACACTAGTCCGGGGTATTGTCACCTCGCTAGTCCGTTACTGAAGTGGCGTGTACGGGACATGTAACGCCGGTCAGACAGATCAGTCTGCAGACGCTGCTTAACTTCGGTGCACGTGTGATCTCCGGCCATAGGAAGTTTGATCATATCAGCGACGTTTTAAGACAACTCGAGTGGCTGACGGCGGGCAACATGTATCTTTAATTTTGTACCATTCTCTGACCCTGTTGCAATGCATTGTAGTGAAATCGCAGCCCGAGTCGCTTCATAGTCATCTTGTATCCAGACGTGATGTCCACCATCGCGAAACCAGGCAGTGTGACCAACTGCAGACACTAGCGATACCGCACAGAGGCGGGAGGCGGTGCTTCTTTTACTCGATTGTGGACGGCTTTTAACAGCCTGCCCGCTACTGTTCGTGACCTCAGCCCACCCCAGTTTAAGACCAACCTGCGTAAGCACATCATGCAGACACAGGGGTGACTAAAAGGGAGTGTTTCACCTTTGTATTGGTTTTGAGCTGAGATAGCCATTATCTGTGACCGTTATTGAAAAATATAAATTGCTGAAACCATTTTCCAAAAAACTTTAAACTGTTTTTAAGCTTTCGAATTTTGCACAAAAGGGGGTTTATGAAGTGCCGCCGCTGATTGGCTATCAGGCACTTCAAGATTTTTGGTCCTGGGAGAAAAACTACTTGTATTTCTTGTGTCATATCTCTATAGTGACAATAGCTCAATAATGACACCTTTGACCCAAATTTAATCATAATCATCAGCAATCATATTTTTGACCAAACTGGCGTATATTTTGCAACTTTCAGAAAGGTGAAACATTTCCTTTTAAACATGTAGGTGATCGTAAGTTGTTGAATTCGGTGCGTGACTGTATGTGGGTACGTGGGCGAGTATGTCTGCTGACCCAATTCCACTGTTTTACGTCCAATAGCCTGCGACCTAGAGTAGTCCCGCTTCGCGTGGATCAGTTGCGTGAAGTAAATACAATACAATGCATCTTGATGACATTTGACCTTGAACATATTGACCAATGGAAATACACATTTTGCGCGTAAGGCAGTCCACCATCGTACTATCCCAATCCGAAAATTCGCTTGTTATAGCTGGGATAGCAGGCAAGACCTAGGGGTGGGCGAATCGCAACTCTTCTATTATTCTCGGAGGATATTAGTCTCCGTGTTCACAGATAATACTATTGATATATGTCAGTTACTACGCGTTAGAGGTTCGTTAAAAATCTTAGGCTTCACTGCATGTCTATACAACGTTATCACATAAAGCACGGCAAACCGAAAGCGTTCTGAATACATCGACATTCGATATACCATTGTTTGTCTGTGTATTGGGGTTTTGGGCGCGCCGACAACTCAGGTCAATTTGCACCCACGCTATACCACTGAATGTACCGCATTTTGCGATTACATGCACATTAGTGACGTGTCTGTCAATGTGATGATTCAGGAAATGTCACCGCAGAACCTTGCTGCAAGCGTTTGTGCCACTTCAACGGCAAATCCCCTGGGCCTTGGTCCCCACTATCTGGACAATCCAAAGCGGAGTGATGTAACACGCAGTGTTGGATTTTTTGTCTCATGGTCCCAGAGAGTAAGAAATAAATATGTGGAGAATACAATTTTACATTTTATAATACGTATCAAAACTAATATATTTTTTTTTTCATTTGTTGAAAGTCATTCTAATTGGAAAACAAAAATTGATGTTTTGAACTTTGTACTTATAATACGGGACGATAAGGAGAACTAGATGCCTGTCTTGCCCGCTCTTTACAACATTTGATTGTTGTTATGCCTTCGTTGACAATTCAAAAGGCGTGTTTCTTTGAACAACTTGGCTTTAGTATTTTGTCGTCTATCCTGGCGCAGTATACGTTATGTCCGCCCAGTGGTGGCACAGGCGGTTCTTGAAGAGGTTCGTTGTAACTAATGAAACGTGTTCCGTAAGTGCGTTCCGATAGTTAACTGCTCTGCTTGTGATAAATATTAAATCCTTGTGAGGAAAATGTATTTGTATTAAAACTAAAATGCCGGTAAGATCAAGGGGAAATACAACAAATTTCCAGAAAAAAAAAATGAAGAGAGAAAAATATTGCGGACCCCCAAAACACCAGAAAATGATCAAAACTCCAATGCTGGTGACACGAGTCCGATCACTAACCTCTGTGTCGCTGCCCCAGTGCTCCATTCCAAAGTTGGTGTACTCCTTCAGGAGGTCCAACCGCTCAGATGACCTGCAATGCAACAGCGACGTAAGAAGCAGTTTGAAGAAGCATGAACTAATGGGACTGGTGGTCAATACCAGCAAATTGCAGGAGAAATATATCAAAAACCGACGCATAGTTGTGAAGAAGGCTATGGTGAAGCAATCTTTTGAAGTTACAACAATGATAACAACAATGACACAAAAGATCATTTCCTCCCAACTGCAAACCCACGCTCCATCCCGATCCTTCCCTCTCCTTTCCTCCCGATCCTTCATTCTCCTTTCCACTCAATCCTTCCCTCTCCCTTCCTCCCGATCCTTCCCTCTACTTTCCTCCTGATCCTTCACTCTCTTTTCCTCCTGATCCTTCACTCTCTTTTCCTCCCGATCCTTCCTTCTCCTTTACTCTCAATCCTTCCTTCTCCTTTCCTCTCAATTCTTGCCTCTCCTTTCCTTCCGATCCTTCTTTCTATTTTCCTCTTGTTCATGCCCTCTCCTTTCTCCTAATACTACCCCTTCCTTTCCTCCTGAGTCCTGATCCTTCCCTCTCCTTTCCTCCCCATCTTTCCCTCTCCTTTACATCCGATCCTTCTCTCTCCTTTCCTTCCGACCCTTCCCTCCTCTTTCATCCCGATCATTCCTTCTATTTTCCTCCAGATCCTTCCTTCACCTTTCCTCATGATCCTTCCCTCTCTTTTCCTCCCGATCCTTCCCTCTCCATTCATCCCGATCCTTACCTCTCCTTTTCCTGATGCTTACGCTCATCCCTGCACCCTGACCCTCACCTGATGTCCCAGGTGCGCCGCTCCTTGATCTCAGTGAAGATCCAGGGCTTGATGAGCGCTCCTCGCGCCACCATGATGCCGGCCACACCGGAGGCGGCCTTCTTGGCCTCGTACTCCTCCCAGGAGAGCACGTCGCCGTTGCCGAACAGAGGCAGTGGCGCCGCGATGCGCGCACACTCGGCCACGTACTGCCAGTCGGACAGCTTCGTGTAGCGCTGCTCCCTGGAGCGGCCGTGCAGCTGCAGACGGCAGAAGGAGGACAACGTTACAGGTGAGCTGGACACGGTCAGTCGCCACATGGGTCACCTACGGTAAACACAACACAGGAAGAATGGTGATTAAATTATAGCGATGTTACACAGACGAGGTCCGGAGAATGCTCAGGAACTTTAGTGTGCTTAAAGCTGGTGCGACGTAACAGAATAAACAATCAACAAATTTGTCGGAGGGCACAGCATTCATTACCAGTTACCACACTAGTGACCGAACAGGGAATCACGGAAAAGAGAAGGAATCACCCATTCAGTCTGACAGTGAGTTAGATCAGCCGTCTGCACTTCACTTTCTTTGTTTTAGTGTCTTCATTTTAGCTTCTTTGTTCTAGTTCTAGTCTAGCAGTAACATATTTTTCGAAGAAAAGATCACAGACATCCTAACGACTAAAGCTTTACTGCTGCATACAAGCCTCCCATTTAATTTCATTTTCTAAATATGTACCGTTCCCAGTCCAATAATTCAGTTTCGTCCTGCTCCCAGACGGTCGTGCGCGCTGTGGGCAGTCCCGCCGCTGCCACACTCGTCTGCCAATCCTGCCTATCCAGGGCTACTTCAGACGGCCCGTTTGCATACAAAGCGCCCAGTTAGAAGCCATACCGCATTCAAACAGTTGCCACCGCGCCGTTTATGTAACGAGGATCGCATTCATGCCCATCAGCGGACAGCGGTACAAGACCCGAGACAATAACACCTCCAGCAAGGCAGCTCGCAGAGAGAGACGTCCCGTCAGAGAATACGACCGACAAATACCGCATAATCACTGACGGAAAACATTCGAATCCACACTGATCACGGACCAGCCGCATATTGAAGACGTAGATCGGCGCGATGAGCAACCGTCCGACGCCCACAGACATTGGGTCGGCGTGTCTTCTGGATGCGACGCATGACGGCAATATGTTTTGCTAGGAAGGCTACATACCGATGTTTCCGTAATTATCTTCTGAGTGAACAAACCAATCGAGTGTGTCGCTTCTTTGCTAACGGTTCATCTGATAACGCTGCGAAGCGACACACGCCGGCACCGTTCACTATCAGTACATTTCCAGCCACGCATTCCTGCGTCACCAACACGCGGCGGCCGGCATCTGCTTCTGAGCCCTCCTCTCTGTCCTCTGAGAGAGCTCTGTTCTCCGGTGGGCGGCGGCGGCTCCAGACAGATATATGGCGGGCATCCATCGCAAGGTGACGTCATCGGCACCTCTCTCGTTATCGATCACGACCAATTGCCGCCTGTCTCCGCCGCCGGCGACCAATCGGCAGTGTCCGAGACGGGTCGCCATGTATCACCCTCCTGTGTTGGCCACGGCAGTCCCCTTCAGCGGGGCGGCAGGCGCTGGACGCCGGGCAGTCAGCCATTCACGGGCAGCAGCCCGCCAGTCTGTCTGTGAGCTCAGATTCGGCCGCAGCTCGTCATACGGTCCTCCCACTACATCTGATTGCCGCTGTCAGAGCTGCGATTTGTAGGAGGTTGTGCCGTAATGAATGGGACAGAAGCTTATCGATGTTAGGGATGGCCCGGGGAGTCGCGGCCATCGTGACCAGCTTCGACTCGAACGACGAGAGGTGGATGTACCGTGTACGTCGCTAATCGCTTCAAAATAAGCTCTGTTGTCGTTGTTCCAACGCTCATAATGGTGCTAACACCTCATCGATGTAACGTATGTCTTTGATATAAGTTTACTCAAATTCACAACCCTTATATTTTGTATTAACCCAATACATGCATGTGTTAATCTGGCATAATAAAATTGCAAAAGTAATCGTGAAATAGTTGAAGAAGTATGTCAATGTCTGCCAGTATTTGAGTATACCAATTACCAGGAATAAACAACAACAATATTATATTAACTCGATTATCAAGACTTTCCAGCGTCACGAATAAGTTCTGACTTCGGAAGAGAGATAACAAATTGCTGCATAATTTCTAGCACTTATTTCATGCGATATATTCCTTCTTCGATGATGATGATTTGGGTTTAAGGGCGCCGCAGCTACTAGGCTATGTGGCGCCCATATATTCCCTCTTCCAAAATAATTTTGTATTTAATGCATCATATCGAAAATACACGATCAACACACATATTTTCCTTGTCCTTTTATCTGCATCACTTGTGACCCATTCGAACAGAGACGGCCATTGTTGTACGCCAATGGCACATCAGATGGAGTAAGGCGGTGCGGACTGCGGGGTGCTGTGCGGCGTTCGATGGCCTGTTGCGGCCATTGTCGTCCTGAGGCCCTCCCAGTGCCGAGCCCTAACCAGCCGCTGCAGCTGCCACCATTGATCACCGAGACGGCTCCACTCTCACTGGTAAATCAACGATTTCCGGCCGGCCACATCACAATAAATCTTGATCATAAGGACATTTAGCGGTTGACTGGTGAAGACGTCTTCGTTCTGTGACACGCAATGAGGCCAATTTCCAAGAGGAATCTAACGTCAGAAGAGCAGCAATCGCAGATAAACGCACAAGAGAGAAAACAGTGCTATTTTTGGGGAATGCTTGCTGCGAAATTGTTAATTGCTAACAGTGAATAAATAGTTCCCAATCATAGCAGGTTCACAAGAAAATATGACTCATTGCCAGGTACATATGCATATTCTTTAAAATGATCCCATAGACCAGTTAAAAAGCATCGTGGTCAGCAGCAAAAGCAACGCCAGAAACAGGACAGATACAAGAGACAAGCCAAATTAGTGTTGACAATGGAGCAACAAACATATCGGACAATACTAATATGTAGCTTAATTGCAATAATAATCGGTGTAACGAGTGACCGTAAGGAAGGAATACACGTCAATTTGTCAATTACAATGCAAATATATTCTCGTTATTTTGCATTTATCAATGCATTTGCACTTTGATTCGTTCGTTGTTTGTCAGTTGGCTCCCACCGTTGTTTATAACTCCTATGTATGCATTAGATTCAGATAAGACCATTAACTGGAAATATGAGTGAATTCAACGAAGCAAAAGGCGTCAAGAGTTTGAAAACGCAAAACATAGTCCCTTGCAGTTCCTCGCTGTATAACAAAACAGAAAATCCCGGTGCCCATCCGCCACCGGACAGACGCGTAAAATAAGGTGCGTGACCAATTTCCTTTTTAGACGAGCCTCAAAGTTACCGTATGAGGCTCGCCGCCAGCATTTGGCAATTTCCCTCTGCCAAAGTGGGCACCGCAATATTGTTCAAAATCAAATGCATGCGCATTGCACATTGGATAATCGCGAAACGCAAACATCAAGCGATATCATAATAAAAAATCTCGTAATTCATTACCAAATCAAATCGTATGACTCTTTTCCATATGAATTGCATAACTCCTTCCCATATCAATCGCACAACTCCTTCCTTCTTTCGATTCGCATAATCAACTCGTCTCCACCTTATGCAACATTCACCAGCCAGAGTACCGCAAAACGCCAGGGACACACCCTTTCCTGGCCAGCCGGGCTGTTTGCGCCACCCGGCGTCTGTCCGCCAGGGGCGATCGTCTCCGTTTACAGTCTCAGCGGTACGCCTCCTGTTTATCGGCTCTGAAGGCGGCAGATGAGTGGCGCGGCGGCCGCCTGTCCTCAGAGTGTCCCGCTCAGTCGGTGACCACTGCCGCTGTCCACGGCCTCCTCCGCCGCCGCCGGCCACAATCGATCCGGCCATCAGGTCCGAGTGGCCCCATCCCGCTCCGTTTTTGTGGCCCGGCCAGGCGTCGGCTGAGCCGAGGATGAAAACGGAGTGATGCGCGAAACAGTAACGTACTGCGAGTCAGCCGGCCCTGGCGGCGCTCCGATGACAAGACGGTTTGTCGAACAAAGTTGGCGCCGCCGCCGGCTAATTTGTCCGCGCGGAGGCGGCGCTGGGTCGGCTGCCGTTTCATATCGGTCGAGCACGAGATACTGCTCGGAGGAAACGAGCCGGCTGAATGTCAAAATTATGTTTAGGTCTAGCGCATTAAATCAGTTTCTGATAGTTGACCTAGATAAGCAATCACCCTGCATATCACGCGTCTGTTCACCAACGTTGAGTCTAGCGAGGACTGCGATCACTGGAGGTTGTGTGGTGCCGCCCTTGACACCATCAGAGCCTTTGGCAGGGGCTGTAGTGTAACCACCCTGGGGCTGATTGGTTGCCCTTGGGATCTTGACACGTCAGCTTTGGCAGGAGCTGTAACCTGGGGCGATTGGTGCCGCCGGCCTGCCTTGGGCCTGACACGTCAGAGTTTGGCAGAGCTGTAACCACTGGGCTATTGGTGTCGCTTTGACACCGTCAGAGCCTTTGGCAGGAGCTGTAACCACCCTGGGGCTGATTGGTGCCGCCCTTGACACCGGCAGAGCCTCTGACAGGGGATGTACCCATCCATCTCAGGCAGGGTTGGCACTACCCATTACGTGTTTTTTTTTTGTGGGCAGCTTAATAAAAAAACGACTTTTTATGAAAGTGATTACTGCATTGTTTCCAATAAATATTGACAAAAAATTGTTAATAGCACATCAGCTGTGAGCTGTGTGGCCAAACTTACCTAACTATCATAGCAATAGGTACTACATTTTCTCTTGTTTTACTAATTATATTCCTA
The DNA here is from genome assembly GCA_014673585.1 of Semibalanus balanoides. Classification (NCBI taxonomy): domain Eukaryota; kingdom Metazoa; phylum Arthropoda; class Thecostraca; order Balanomorpha; family Balanidae; genus Semibalanus; species Semibalanus balanoides. The sequence goes on from VOPJ01015476.1 coordinate 8,017, forward strand.
TATATTATCTACCAGGGACAATGTCATTCCCCAGAACTCCCTTCTCAGCTCCACTGCCACTGGATATTTCTTCATAATGCATGCGTTGAGAGTCAAATATGCCTCTAATTTGAACGTCTCGTGATGACCAGTCAAGTTTTTTTAGGAATGGGCCACTGTGTACAAATGTTCAGACACAGCCATTCAGCATCTGAAATAAAATACGCCTGTTAAAAGCATGGCTAATGTCGGGTCCGGCCGCTTTTATACGATAGTTTTCCCTTTAGTTGACGGAAGTCCTCGCGTGTGCATCACGAACCCTCACTGATAGTACTTGTTACCAATAGTTATTGATTGCTTTGATTGAGAGGTTTTGGGGTCATGCATTATTCGGAGTTATTAACAAAACGCAGCTCCATCCCTTCCTACCGAAATGGTGATCTGTCAGCACGCCCCAAGCAAAGCTCCGATTAAAAATATATCAGATCCGCAACTTAAGGTGTGTAAAGCAAATAAAACGTTTAGCTAAATTGTTGCAAGCTAAAAAGTTGCACATTGGTGTCGTCCAAGTAGGTCTCGTCACAATGAGGTCTGAGAAGACCCGAAAAAACACACATAAAATCCGCGAAAACCACTACCGAGTGGGTTTTGAAAAGTGGTCAGTTTCCAGACAATATGTGTCCAATGTCCGACCGATGTTCAAGACCATGGTCAGCTGTCCGTCCGAAACTGTCCGAAAACAATTATTGATTCAAAGTTGGTCCAAATGCAGAAAAAGTGTGTGTTTAGGAAAGCAAAATACCCAGTGTATCATTCCCAATATATGCATAAATAATATTTACATATGTTTTATAAATAAAAGAAAGTTTGATGTGAATTACCTGTGGCACACTTTATTTTTTATACAAAAGTAACTAAGTGATATTCCCGACAAGCGATCCTTCGGCATGGGGTGTCCGAAAATGTCCAAAGATATATGCTTATGTCAGTCTGAAAACCGAACCGGTCTTCGGACAAACTCGGAATTCCGAAAATAATTACACCGATTGTCACCACTAGTTTTGATGAAAACCCCTTTCCCAACTCTGATCCTAGAGGCTGTGTGGTGCCGACCTTGACACCGATAGAGCCGCCCAATATAGACCGAGCTGTCACCCCAACAGCGGCAACCGAGCCAAAACACGAACAAACAACTAAACAGATAAACCCCCCGGATTAAACGCATCAAAGTATTAGTCTGACAAAAAGAGTCGGGTCCCGGGGTGCGGAAATATTATCAGGTGGCCTGATCACAAGAGACTCCGGCCCGCAGAGGCGAGCGGTAGAGGCGAGCGGTTGAGGCGAGCGGTAGAGGCGAGCGACTGAGACGAGCGGCTGAGACGCGCAGCATCAAGCAGCTCACCCGGCTCGCCTTCCGCTCAGACGCGGCTGGGTCCTCTTGACGGAGCAGATCGATCCCAGTCGAACCGCTCCGGCTGCAGCTAACACTACGGAGGCCGCAGAGCGCCGTGGCGAGCCACCAATTCATCACGAGTCGAGTGGCATTAGTCACCGCAACAGAAACAACCCTACCCAACATCGGTGACTTAAAGGGAATGTTTCACATTAACATAAGATTTGAGTTGAGATGGCCAAGTTGTTGGAATTCCATGAAATTAAGTATTGTAGGAAGTTAAACACCCACAGAGGTCTAATCGAAAGTAAATTTTGAGTTTGGTTTTGACATCTGCAAAAAATAAGGCCCTTGTGTATCTTAGGGTAGCCGCTTTAAAGCCGATTGTCGTCTTTCCCTTTTTATCAAATGTTGATGAAAGTATTTACTTTGCTGTTACATTTGGGCTATACATGTAGCCATACACTATGTCTACATATTTGCCAGCGTGAAGATTTTGTCTATTTCCAATAAATTTCTTCATATAAACTTCATCAGCCCAAAATACTAAAACTATGTTTTTCATTGAAATTTGAGCACTGTTTGTGAGATACAAATGTCAGAATCGTGTTCGCAGCAATTACTTCATATTTTGCACCACAAGCGGCGTACATTGGACAACTTTCAGAGAAGTGAAACATTCCCTTTAATCAGACGTTGTCCCCATTCGCATTGTTCCGTGTTTGTCAGACGGCACCCGCTGACCTCTCTCTTGCTCCACCGACCGCGCTCTGCATCCTACACCCTCTTCCCTTTCTTTCTCTACTCCTCTACTGACCGCGCTCTGCATCCTACACCATCTTCCCTTCCTTTCTCTACTCCTCTACCGACCGCGCTCTGCATCCTACACCATCTTCCCTTCCTTTCTTCTACTCCTCTACCGACCGCGCCTCTGCATCCTACACCAACTTCCTTCCTTTCTCTACTCTTTACTGTCGCGCCTCTGCATCCTACACCATCTTCCCTTCCTTTCTCTACTCCTCTACTGTCGCGCTCTGCATCCTACACCATCTTCCTTCCTTTCCTACTCCTCTACGACCGCGCTCGGCATCCTACACCATCTTCCTTCCTTTCTCTACTCCTTACCGACCGCCGCTCTGCATCCACACCATCTTCCCTTCCTTTCTTCTACTCCTCTACTGTCGCGCTCTGCATCCTACACCATTTCCCTTCCTTTCTTCTACTCCTCTACCGACCGCGCTCTGCATCCATACACCATTCTTCTTCCTTTTCTCTTACTTCCTCTACTGTCGCGCTCTGCATCCTACAGCCATCTTTCCCCATTCCTTTCCTTTACTCCTCTGACCGACCGCGCTCTGCATCCTACACCCATTCTTCCCTTCCTTTCTCTTACTCCTCTACCGACGCGTTCCTGGCATTCCTACACCAATCTTCCTTTCCTTTCTCTATCCTCTTACTGCGCGCTCTGCATCCTACACCATCTTCCCTTCCTTTCTCTACTCCTCTACTGTCGCGCTCTGCATCGATATATACATAATATATATATTCTCTACTCACTCTACCGACGCTTCTCTGCATCCTACACCATCTTCCCTTCCTTTTCTACTCCTCTACCGACCGCGCTCTGCATCCTACACCATCTTCCCTTCCTTTCTCTACTCCTCTACTGTCGCGCTCCTCTGTAAAAGCGCGACATTCTACCACCAACTGGCGTTTAGGACCGATACCACGTTACAGAGAGCATCCCACTCCCCATGTAGTCATGCCCAGCAGTGCAACCGCCTCTCCTATGCGGCCAGCCAGGGCCCAGGGAACGGCGAGCTATGACGGATCCCTTCCGCTGCGGAACTCGGACCCCGCTCCTGCAGCCCTCTATTGGCCGACCACTGGCCTCTCGGCCGGACGTAGCCTGCAGTCATACGGAGAGAGCATTCGGTGCTGCTGTGTAGAGCAGGCTGTGTTATCTGTAACACTCGATCCCACGACTGTCCCGGTCCCCCGGACGCCGGGTCACAACGTGGCGGTCACACCCAGCTGACCTTAATTGACGCTGATAAGGAGGACGATAGAGCTGGGTTTATGGAAGAACATAATACTTTAGTCATTTGGTGGCAGAAGGATGACAAGACTCTTGATCTCTTTTGGTGGCAGAAGGATGACAAGACTCTTGATCTCTCCCCAGCCACCACCCTGTCTGTCCCCAGCCAACACCCTGTCTGTCCCCAGCCAACACCCTGTCTGTCCCCAGCCACCACCCTGTCTGTCCCCAGCACCACCCTGTCTGTCCCAGCCACCACCCTATCTGTCCCTAGCCACCACCCTGTCGTCCCAGCCACCACCCTGTCTGTTCCCCAGCCAACACCCTGTCTGTCCCCAGCCAACCACCCTGTCTGTCCCCAGCCAACACCCCTGTCTGTCCCCAGCCAACACCCTGCTGTCCCCAGCCCAACACCCTGTCTGTCCCCAGCCACAACCTGTCTGTTCCCAGCCACCACCATGTCTTGTCCCCCAGCACCACCTGTCTGTTCCCCAGCACCACCCTGGTCTGTCCCCAGCCACCACCCTATCTGTCCCCAGCCACACCTATCTGTCCCAGCCACCACCCTGTCTGTTCCCCAGCCACCACCCTGTCTGGTCCCCAGCCACCAACCTGGTCTGTCCCAGGCACCACATGTCTGTCCCCAGCCCACCACCCTGTCTGTCCCCAGCCACCACCCTGCTCTGTCCCAGCCACCACCCTATCTGTCCCCCAGCCACCACCCTATCTGTCCCAAGCCACCACCCTGTCTGTCCCCAGCGCACCACCCCTGTCTGTCCCAGCCACCACCCTGTCTGTCCAGCCACCCACCCTGTCTGTCCCCAGGACACCACCCTGTCTGTCCCCAGCCACCAACCCTGTCTGTCCCCAGCACCACCCTGTCGTCCCCAGCCACCACCCTGTCTGTCCCCAGCCACCACCCTATCTGTCCCCAGCCACCACCCTGTCTGTCCCCAGCCACCACCCTGTCTGTCCCCAGCCACCACCCTGTCCTGTACCCCAGCACCCACCCTGTCTGTCCCCAGACACCACCCTGTCTGTCCCCAGCCACCACCCTGTCTGTCCCCAGCCACCACCCTGTTCTGTCCCCAGCCACCACCCATCTGTCCCCAGCCACCACCCTATCTGCCCCAGCACCACCCTGTCTGTCCCCAGCCACCACCCTGTCTGTCCCCAGCCACCACCCTGTCTGTTCCCAGCCACCACCCTGTCTGTCCCCAGCCACCACCCTGTCTGTCCCCAGCCACCACCCTGTCTGTCCCCAGCCACCAACTGTCTGTCCCCAGCCACCACCATGTCGTCCCCAGCAACCCTGTCTGTCCCCAGCCACCACCCTGTCTGTCCCCAGCATCCACCCTATCTGCTCCCCAGCCACCACCCTATCTTGTCCCCAGCCACCACCTGTCTGTCCCCAGCCACCCACCCTGTCTGTCCCCAGCCACCACCCTGTCTGCTTTCCCAGCCACCACCCTGTCTGTCCCCAGACAACCACCTGTCCGTCCCAGCCACCACCCTGTCTGTCCCCAGCCACCACCCTGTCTGTCCCCAGACACCACCCTGTTCTGTCCCCAGACACCACCCTGTCTGTCCCCAGACACCACCCTGTCTTCCCCAGCCACCACCCCTGTCTGTCCCCCAGCCACCACCGTCTGTCCCCTTGCCGTTGTCGGCCGGCCCCGCCGCCGTTCTGATTCGCGCGCACGGCATTGATTTGGAGCTGCGCGCGCTGCCCGCCTCCGGCCCAGGCCCTCTTGCCTCCTCTGCTCTCTCTCTCGTTCTCTCTCCTCCATCCTCTCCTCCCCGGTCCGAGCGGCGGCGGCTCGGCGAGTTACGAGCCACGCTCCAGTAGCAGTGACGAGGCGCAGCGGCCTCCCGTTAGGCGGCGTCCGGCGTCCGGCGCGGCCGCCGGCGCAGCCCGCCGCCCGGCAGCCATCCATTCGGCAGGCGCCGCGGCGCACCGTGGAGCTTTGCCAACGGCGCCGCGCCCAGCCCGCTAGCTTTGCATTTAAAGCCGAGCATTATTTGTCGCCGCTGCGTTGGTATTGGCGCGACGCTCAATAGACGGCACGGAGAGATGCGCGCGGATTTGGGCCGGCCCGGCGGGAATTAGCCGCGGCGCACGTGCCGACGGCGCCCCGTGAGCCGGTCGTGTGTAGCGGCCAGGTGTTGTGATGCCACAGGGATAACTCCTAAAGTGGACTGTCCGGGGGATAAAGGTGCTGGAGCTGCTGGTGCTCACTGTGAGCTCACTGTGAGCTGCTGGTGCTGGGGGAGAAAGGACGGCGCTCATAGTGATGTATTTTTTGCTTTAGAATAAACTGGCAAAGTCGTACGTCTATTGTTTCAATTTCTCAGGAAATGCTATAAATACCGTTCAATTTTTACGAGGAATCGTATAGGATCCAATTTCGTAGCAACAGACCCATTTTGAAAGTTTATCCTGTAGGATTCATCATACATTTGTTATTGGGAGATACACTGTGATAACCATATCAACCGTTGGATTATCATCAAATATGTCAGGGTCCTCTCACTCTCACTCTCACTCTCACTCTCACTCTCACTCTCACTCTCACTCTCACTCTCACTCTCGCGCTCTCTCGCTCTCCGCTCTCTCGCTCTCTCGCTCTCTCGCTCTCTCGCTCTTCTCGCTCTCTCGGCTCTCTCGCTAAAATCTCGCTCTCTCGCTCTTCTCGCTTCTCTCGCTCTCTCCTCTCTCCATCTCTCGCCTCTCTCGCTCTCTCTCTCTCTTCGCTCTCTCCTCTCTCGCTCATTTCTCGCTCCTCTCGCTCTCTCGCCTCTCTCGCTCTCTCGCTCCTTCTCGCTCTCTCCGCTCTCTCGCTCTCTCGCGCTCTCCGCTCTTCTTCGCTCTCTCGCTCTCTCGCTCTCTCGCTCTCTCGCTCCTCGCTCTCTCGCTCTCTCGCTCTCTCGCTCTCTCGCTCTCTCGCTCTCTCGCTCTCTCGCTCTCTCGCTCCTACTCGCTCTCTCCGCTCTCTCGCTCTCTCGCTCTCTTCATCGCTCTCTCGCTCTCTCGCTCTCTTGCTCTCTCGCTCGCTAGCTCGCTAGCTCGCGAGCTCTAACGCTGTCTCTGCACTTTGTGCCGCTGAGTTTGTCAGTAACTTGATGGGGGTGGATGAGAGAGGAGAGAGCCAGATGAATTACCCGATAGTTTGCCGCGTAAAGACTCTGGCCTCGTCTCTTTGTCGGAGAGTGATTGTGGTGTCCACGATGATAGCACCTCGTCTGTATTGTACCAGCTGTATACATCATTGGTTTGTTGATGACGTCAGTGGTCCTACATTGACGTGTCGGCTCCTACCGGTGATTTGTGTGCGTCATTTGTTACATGCTGCCCTGAACAGCGATTATTGTACGGCTGATGACGTACTCGGCTCGTGATGCTGGTATTATGAAGGTCATTATAGTGGATATCGGTCACTTCGTTTTTCCGAAACCGCTTTTAGAAACGCAGTAGCCGTTGGCTTCCTGGTAAAACCGTTACACTTTCCCGACAGGAGCAGTTGGTCTTTCCTTCAGCTGTGGTTTGTAAGTGTTGTCGCATCATCGCCTTACAGTACCGACATGAAAACAGACCACCGTGGGTGATCCGGTACTGACAATGAAAACAAAATACACCTGCGACGTAATGTCTGTTTAGAGCCTAAGCAGGACTTGACCGCAACCCTGGGACAGGAAAAAAAATGGCACAACTCTGTAGTATGTACTTAATTAAGGATATGGACTAACTACTACTGCAAAGAATGGTTATACATATTTCTAGAAATCTGCAGTCGCCTTTTGCAGCGTTTTCGTTCGTAAGATTCAGAATACGGGTTGGTTGACTTTAAATAGAAACATTCCATAGTTAGGGAGGCCGAAGATATATATGTATGTATGAAATACCTATGTAGCTAGAAGCAAATTGTTAACCACATCATATTTGCATTGTGTTTCATTTCTTAGATGCCGGTTTGAATGTATTAGGCACAGCCGCACACGGTATATGTTGTTTCAAAGATTGCACTTAATACCGGGGCGGCGTTACGGATTTTTGTCAGGGGGCAAGTCGAAATTTAGGGGGTCTCCATTTGAGAGGGGCGTCCACTTGAGAATAGGCCTTTTACCTCCTTAGGGATGCTCTAACCTCCCCTGTGGCTTCCAGAATGCCACGTATTGACTTCAGGGGCACCCCTGACCTTCATAGGGTCCCATCTGGCCTTCAGGCGCCTTTCTTATCTCCAAAGGGCACTCTCTGGCCTTCAGGAACCTTTCTGACCTCCAAAGGTCCTCCTCTGGCCTCCAGGGGCCATCTCTGACCTCCATAGGTCCCTCTCTGAACTCCCCTCTGACTTCTAGATGTGCCGTAAATGCGATAGTTGGCTGATTCGTGCTGTTTAGCTGCTCTCCATGTCATTCTAAACGGACTGGTGTCCGTTTTAAAGCGTAAAATAAAAGGAACACGTAATAAATAGGTGCGTTCTGTGCAGCTGATATAATGTCCGAGTATGTTTTAGCCGAGGGATTAAAGCTGTCTTAGCGTAACATCTATCGTTCAACTTCACAGACCTTCGTTACCCCCGCAGAATGGCTCCGTTACCCCAAATGGGGTCATGACCCACCGTTTGGGAACCGCTGCGCTAATGCAACTATTTAATTAATGCAACCACTTAATGCAGCACTGCAATGCTGGTTGGAAAATATCACTGGCAAGTCCGATACTTCCATAAATGGTTTATGTTCAATCAGCATTAGCCAGTGTCATCGCAACTCAAACCCTGGAACTTGGAATGGAACTTGACGGAATGAATATAAAAGCAACCAAATATATCAATGAAAGCCCAACCTTTTGAGGCTGCCCGAAAGTCCAACTCAACGAGTCGAGGATTTGGTTTCAACATTCACCGCTTTCGGTATGTCTGCATTCAGAGCTGGCGATTTGTTCCCACTATGTAGTACATCACATGAATAGGTATATAGGTAGGTATGGTCGGAGCTGGGTGTTGAGCCTTGGACTGTTGGTTACTTCATTAAGAACATAGTGATTGACCCTTAAGTTTTTTTTTCTTCAGTGAGGCATTTTTTAAAGACAGAGTTGAGACCATATGTATTTTTTGAAGACAAAAGTGCATGGATAACGGATTTGTTTGGAAGCAGCTTTGTTTTATATGACCTTTCTATTGGGGCTCCTGCGATTTTCTTACTAGGAAGTATGTCCTGCTGATATTTTGCATTCCTGGCCGCACCTGGCTCTCCAACTCAACGACCGATCTATGAATCTTACAAATCTGATCAATGCTTGGGTAACTCTCTCGCACATCTCTTGCCTATGTGCTTGCAATGTTAACGGTGTGCTGAGTTACGAATGTACGCACAATTTACATATTGCCTGGATTCCAGAGACAGCTGGATTGATTGAGCTATCGGTATCTCGGTCAGATTGCAGAGATGCCTGCAAGCTTGCATATCTCCAGCGGTCTTACGTGACTGTGGCCCAGTTTAGACCCGGTGTCCCTCTTTAAACCACGTGACTCCGTCAGGCTGCTTTTGTCCCTGTCGAGCTCGTTATGTCTCTGCCTGGACCTATTTGGCTCGGTATGTACCTCTTTGGCTCCGTCTGTACGTCTTCGACTCCGTCTATACCTATTTGGCTCGGTCTGGACCTCTTCGGTTCCTTCTGGACCTCTTCGGCTCCGTCTGTCTCTATAACTATCTGTCGGGGCTACTATAGCGCGCTGTTTCCACGTCTGTGTCCTGACAGTCCTGGCCCCTGTATCTCTATCCGGCGCGGTCTCCTGTGCTCTGGACGACACTGGCTCCAGCGCAGCGCTGCCGGCCGCCTCCTGGGGCCTCCCTCTGTGCTCGCCAGTCGGCTATTAGGCCGGCCATCCCGCTGGTTGTAACGCGCCGTAACGCGCCGCGCCGCGTTCGCCGCTTTACCAACGCCGGACCGCACGCGTGATCTAGGTCTGCCGGCCGACCTCTGCTGGACCCACAGTCCACGCTCGCACGCAGTCTCTGGACTAGAGGGTTACATTGCAGACAGCGGCGCTGGCGGGCGGCTGGGTGGCGGCAGCCGACTCGGTGCATGACACCGTCATGCCGGCTGCACGGTGCACACACGGCGGACGTGCACAATGCACGGCTGGCTGTGCACGGTGGCGGACGCGGCGCGCGCCATCAGACATCCACCTGGCCGAAATGACTTGCAAGGTTTACAGTTATCACATGTTGGCCTAGGTCGTGCATTTGTAGTCCAAATATGCTAAATTAAAAAGAGCAGCGGGGCCTATTGGCACGCTCCTCGTTGCATATGAATCGTCATTTCTGCTGCAAGTGAGTGCTGACTGCAAGCTGCAAATCTGTGCAGACGATCTGGGTACGGGCTGCTTCTCTGGTGGCAGAATTAGCCACACGGAGCTAAATTTAGGAGCCTGCGCGGCGGCGGCGGCGGCGGTGTCTGAGGTGCATCACCGTGTAGCTGCAGTGTCTAGCCGTGCCGGCGCAGCTGACTCAATGTTGACGGAAGTGGTGGTGCCGGACGACTGACTGGCCGGTGCTGACCAGGCTGACAGGACACACCGCCGCACGCTGCAGATGGACGCCACGTGCGCCGCCGCCGCCGCCGCCGCTGCTCGCCGCCTGGGTCAGCTAGAGGCGGTCTTGACCTACAAGCAGCGCGCGTCCGGCGTCCGGCGGGGTCAAGAGACAGGTTGTGGACTGGTGGACTGGACTGACTAGCTAGAGGCGGACTGGTCACTGAAGGAGGTTTTCGAGGAGGATGTTGTCGATACTTTGTGTGAAGGCTGGGTCCGAGGAAACTGGAAGGCTGCGGGTATATCTTACGAAGCAGTGGATCCGGGGACTGCTGGCTCTTGGCTTGAGGAAGGCTGGAAGTGATGCTGTCTGGAGGGCTGTGTCATCGACTCAGGATATCGGGATCGGCAGGAGGAAGCCGAGGTTGGTGTCGGGAAAGACTGGGTGGTGCAGAGGAAGAGGAGAAGAGGCTGAGGTGAACAATGAACATGCCGTCAATGTGGCTTCATCTTCTGTGATTCGATCCTCGAAGTCGCCGCGATTATGCTTGATATTAAAATGGTATATATCAAGAATAGGTGGTAGAATGTTGGTGATAATTCAATATTCCCTTATAACGTCTTGTCCTCATTTATTGCCGGACTAGCAGCAGCTCTCGGGATACGGACAATATTATAATTAAGCTACAAGTAATGTTTCCAATAAGATTGCGATGCGACTGCGAAGAAAACGGATAAAGAAGTCATAACTCATAGTTAGTCTACTAGCGCCTTTATTTGCATTTCGACTATAAAACGACTCCTAATCGTTTTATATGACCGCTTGCGAGTTGTGAAGCGTCGCGATAGGCCATATTAGTACCTACACTGAAATATGTCTTGAAACTGGTTATGACCATGTGCTAGCTAGCCAGCCTTGGCATCAATGACTGGGATTTACTAAGATACCAAAGATTACTGCAACTGTTTCTTGGAATTGTAGAAGCGATTTGCACAGCCGCGCGCCAAACATGTCCTCAGAAAACATACTGCTCCTTCTGAGAACATGGTGACATGAAGAAGGCGTTTTTCCCCACGTTTTATTCGATGTTCTATTGATGTATGTGTATGTGTTGAAAGACAGCCATGGAAATGTCATAATGTGCATCAATTATTTTAAATTAAATTATGACATTACGGATGCGAAGAAGTAATTAAACATTGTTCTATTGACGCTTTCATCTGTAAGCGTTGGCGTCTTCGTCATGTTTTATATCAACTTTAGAATGCATGTTCGTTCATAAATTAAAAGAAGTCACTGAATGCTGCACATCGGTCCTGATACAGGTGTTGACCAAACACAATGTTTCCTGGTCCTAGATGACGAGACAAATATGACTTCCTTGTTCTTTTGTTCATGGATGCGCTCGGCATCGGCAACACGCCATCTCCTGTCGTCCTTCCGAATGTGTGGTGACCCGTGGGGCTTTTGGGCCCGCTCATGTCTGGGTCATGTCATGTCTGGGTCATGTCATGTCTGGGCCCGCTCATGTCATGTAACATTTATTCATTTTACGATTATGACTGTTTCAGTCACGCAATCTATTGGCATCACCTGATGCGGAACAAATGACAGAAGCTCGACTGTGTTTACCAAACATACTCAGGGAGGCACTGCCGCCGCTGTAACAAGAATCATGGCGGATCCAGGGGCATCAGGGGCAAATGCCCCCCCCCCCCAAACCGCCTGAAATCGGCGCAAATTTACACATTTCTTGATGAAGAAGGACATCTACGCAACTTTTACTAAGGAGAGTTTATTTCAAAACGTCTAGCAATGCATAAGGAAGCGAAAATCGATGATTTTTTATGAACTTTTTCGGGGTGATGCCCCCTTTGCTATGGCGCCAAAAACTAAATCCTAGATCCGCCAGTGCAGGAACTCAACGTGCAAACAAGACATTCTGCATCATTCCAGTATCAACAGTCTTGCCTAGAGTCGTATCCTACCTATTGTACTCGAGATTCGGTTCCGGTTATTCCCTGTACCTGGCAGTGCAATATTTCGACGCTTTTGACGCAGAGATGCTTTTGTTGTGACGTTATGTTGAATCTGTTACCCAGCAGTGACCAGACATGTGCTGCATTCCACTTCGTTGGAATCTATTCTGATTGCATGCCAAGTCAGATGGTTCTGATTCCGATTAGGTATATATTTTTAATATTTAAATAATATATAATTTATATTTATATATATATATATATATATATATATATATATATATATATTACTATTATATATAATATATATATATATATAATATATATATATATTATATATATATATATATATATAGGTGGTGTCAAATCATTTTTGAAATGAATGAATCTAATCGCACTCATCAAATTTCAAGCGATTCCGTGTTATTTTAATAAAATCACTCCGACGCATGAATTCAACATTTCATTGGATGCAATTTGTTTATTTGAGCATGCATGCCATAAAGCAAGGCTAGGGGATTATTTTTGTCTTATGAGGATCAATTAGCATTAACATGATCAGCAATTATTATTTTATTTAGGTGAGACATATGCCGATCTTTGCAAGTTTTTGTTCCATAGTCAGCGTCGCATAATATTTTCATATATTTTAAGGCAGTTATTTTCCATATGTATCCTATTGAAAATTGCAGGCTATGCAATATGTTTAATTGTCTATAAACATGTATAATATATATATATATATATATATATATATATATAATATATATATATATATATATTATATTTATATAATTATATATATATATATATAATATTATATATATATATATATATGGTTTATAGACAATTAAACATATTGCAAGCTGCAATTTTCAAATAGGATACATATGGAAATAACTGCCTTAAAATATATGAAAATATTATGCGACGCATGGACTATGGAACAAAAACTGCAAAGATCGGCATATGTCTCCACCTAAATAAATATAATTGCTGATCATGTTAATTGCTAATTGATCCTCATAAGACAAAAAATAATCACCTAGCCTTGCTTTATGCATGCATGCTCAAATAAACAAATTGCATCAATGAAATGTTAAATTCATGGTCGGAGTGATTTTATTAAAATAACACGGAATCGCTTGAAATTTGAATTGAGTGCGATTCAGATTCCATCATTTTCAAAAATGATTGACACCACCTGATTCCGATTCCACCCAAATTCCTATGGAATCGAGTCCGATTTTGATTCTAGTACTAACGGAATGGATTCCGGAATCGGATTATATTTCACTGGAATCAAGCACAAGTCTGTCAGTGGCTACGTTGTGTACTTACTTTAACCATTTTCTGCCTAGGTATATTGACACAAATGTGACATTCTCTCACCGGTGTTCCAACCTGACCTGCACCTACCTGACAGCCATTATTCCAGCATTGACTAAATCATAGCCCTGTTGCCCCCTGTGTCTGATCGTCTCCGTTTAGACCTGCAGCGTTGGCCCTGTTCGGACGCAGTGACAGGCGTGACAGGCACGTAGCCAGGACTTCGTCTAGGGGGGGGCGCTTTGAAAGGGCCCTCTTCCCGAGCACTGAAAGGGCCCCCTTCACAAGCGTTGAAGGGATAGACGTAGGAGCCTATGGGCCATGGGGGGGGGGCAACTGCCCTCCCAACATTTTCGGATTTTAACATTACTCCTATGGACGTTGCATGGAAAGAATCGACGTCAAAATGCATTTTGCCCCCCCCCCAACTTCAAATGAGTCCTACGCCCCTGGTTGAAAGGGGCCAAACAAAACTGATGTAAAGACACGTTACAAGGCTGGAGAATGCAGTATGGCAGGTTAACTTTTAGGAGCAGGAGTTAGCAAACTGCCATATCTTCTTTGGAACCAGCGACACCAATTCATTATTAACTATGCCAGCTTCGAATATTATTTCAATATTTGTTCGAATATTTGTTCAGCTCAAGACATGTAACTCTTACATGAAATAGGTCACATTTTTTTTTTAAACTGAGATGGCTGATTTGTAGAGCTGATCGAAAAATGGTTTGTTGTGCAATAATTACCTCGCTACCCAAAGTAATTTCGACAATGGGCCATTGGTCCCCTTTTATATTTTTTTTCGGGCAGTTTCGGGGCACGAAAGACCCTGTGACAAGGGACCGCCCGAAAATTAATATAAAAAGGGCCTACTAGTCCTGTGTTGAAGTATCCTAGAGTTACTTAGAGTTAGTTAGAAGTTACACGAAGTTAGGTACTTCTACTGCCGAAGTTTTGGACACTAGTCCTTTGTCGAAACTACTTAACGTAGCGAGGTAATTCTTCAGGTACAACCGACTTTTCAATCTGCTCTATAAATATTGTATATCAGTTCAAAATATTATGTTAAAGGTGAAGTATTCTCTTTAAATCAGTTGCGCCGTGGAGCGGCTCGAAAATTTTGAGTCTTATTCCCTGGATATGCATTCTCATCAATGCGTCGCATTGCGTATGGTGCTGAATTCCAAAATGTTATTGTACAATGTACATACGTTTAAATGTGTGGTAAACAAGGTTAAAGCTAACCATTTTGCCCAATCATGTAAGAAAGTAACAACATAACACAGCAATGTGCCTATATATTGCACGTTTTTTAACCTGCATACATACAATTTACGGTTAAATTGCGCCGCTGAGCGCGGGAAAATTGGGAGTTTATTTTTTGGACACCTATAATCTACATTCCTACTGTTGAAATATCCAGGGGCCCTTCAGATTGTCTAGGGCCCTTTCGACATTTTCAACACCCTTCCGACCTGTTCAAGAACTCATCTGGGATCCGCGAAAATGTATGATGTGGAGTGGTTCATATATATTAAATACAAAGATGACTTACTCCACAATACAAATATTAAAATCGAAGCTTTTGGGGGTTACCAAACGCCTCTTAATCGCTGACAAGGGCTGCTACAATATGCCCGAAAACTCCGATTAAAAAAAAAAATATTGTGAATGTGGAGTAAGTCATCTTTATATTTAATCTTCATCTGGGATCTCTACGTGCTTTGAGCTCCTCCGGTCTGACCAGGGACCCATCTGAGTCCAACCTTCCAAGAAGCCACTTTTGTGTGTCTTAAGAGGTCCTTCCGACTTGATCAGAGACTGCACTGGCTGCTTTGTCGCCCTGCCTACATGCTCAGGAGCCAGGGACCTCTCATATCTGCCCAGGGACCCGGGACCCCTCCAGTCAGGCTAGGAACTCATCCGGCATGTTCAAGGGCCCCTCCGACCGGCTCAGGGACCCTTTCTGTCTAGCCAGGACCCATCTGACTTGTCCAGGAGCCTCTCTGATCTGCCCAGCGACTCTTCTGATCGGACTGCGCTGATTGCTTTGTCGTCCTTCCGACATGCTCAAGAGGCCTACCGACATGCTCAAGAGGCCCTCCGACCTGCCCTGGGGTCCCTCCTTGCTGGCTAGTGGCTAATTCGGCATGTTCAGGAGTCCTTCTTACCCACCCAGGGGCTCTTTCGGTCTGGGCAGGACCACCTCCAATCTGAACAATGGCCCTTTCGACTATCCTGGGGCCCTCTGGTCTGTCCAGGGGCCCTACAGCCTTCTAAAGGGCCCTTGCGACCTGACAGGGGACTTCGATGACAACTTTGTCGCCCTGTTGACACGCTCAGGGGCCTCTCTGACCTGTCCACTGTCCAGGGGCCCGTCTGTGCTGTCTAGGGGCACATTGGACGTGTTTATGGGGCCATTTGACTAGCTCAGGGGACCTTATGGCATGATCAGGGGTCCCTCTGACATACACAGGGGTCCCTCTGACATACACAGGGCTCTTTTTAACGTGCAAGGCCCCTCTGGTCTTTCAGAGAGGGCTCCACGGCCCTTGCGGGCCTTTGAGGTGCTCTTAACTCTCTAAGGATCACGGTTCGCCTTGTCTTCCGACCCTTAAACAGCGCATGATACCACGCTTCGCGCGGTCTCGTCGGCGCGCAGAGCGCCGAAAAGGGCCCCTGGCCTCCAGGGGAAGGGGTGACCCCTGGCTACGTGCCTGTCCAGTGATGACCCTATCTATGCCCAGCGTTGACCCCGTTTAGACCCAGCGCTGACCCTGTTCGGACCCAGTGATGACCCTGTTCTCTGCTCGCCGTCCCGGTGTATGTATGTGTGTGTGTGTGTGTACTGTGCGGCGACGCTTGTGTCGGCTGTCTGTCGACGCGCGGCGGTGCCCCGGATGCGTGCGGTTGCGACACGTGCATCGCTGGGCCGGTCCGTTAGCTGGGCATTGTGCGTGAGGCCGCCGACCTGCGCACAGTGCAACGTGTGGTGCAACAGGTCAACGATCGCACCGCCACCGGGCGCGCATGGTGAGACCGTGTCACACGCGCCGCGCCGCGCCGCGTGACGTCCTGTCCCCTGGTCTCGCGGGGCGGCGGGGAGGCGGCGGCTGCCCCGCCCCGCGCGGGTCGGCCTGCAGGGGCGGCAGGGGCACACGTGTCCTGCCTGCCGCAGCACTGCCGTAGCCTTGAGCGGTCCGCGGGCGTCGCGTCTCTCCTTTACGCCCGGCCCAATTCAGGCCAGTTTTCGGTATCCAGCCGGGCCCTGTTGCCCGGCGCCCGACCGGCGCCCTTACTGCGATGAGCCATAGAGGCGACACGCCGCCGCCACCGCTCAGATACTGACCCTTGTGAGTCACTGTGCAATGAACTGCAATTGTACTGCGATCAAGTTATCTTTTAATTGTGATCGAATTACGCGCCATCTGGAGGAGGACATGTGAAGGACTGTCCTGCAGAGCGGTGGCGCCGCTCCGCCGCCGCCGCCACGCCTCCGCGTCTGTCCCCCAGCCTGGTGCCGTCACGATGGGACGCCACCGCCGCCGCCGCGGCCGCCTCCTCCGCCGCCTCCACCACCGCCGCCGCTGCCGGCCCCCGCCCGCCGGCAACACTTGTGCAATAATGGTCGGCCGGGCGGCCGTCAGGTTATTGTTCGCCAATATCGGCTGGACAGGGGCGGCTCGAGGCGGGGCGGCGGCGGCGGCGGCGGCCGGCAGGGGAGCCGCCGGCTGCCGCCCGACGCCACGGTTCCGTGGGAGAGACGGGGCGCCGCCGGAATGCTAAGTGGCCGCAGGTCACGGGGCGCCTTTGAGGGGCGGCCGCGCTGGGAAGGGGTCGGGAAGGGACTGGGGTGGGCCAGGTGGTGGCTCGCTGATCCTCAAACTGTCCTCTGTCGCGCGATGCAGTCGTCCGCCGTCGCGCGAACGTCGCGCGCGCCTCTCCGTGTCGCCAGCGTCGCCTCAGTGTCGTTCTTTGTCGCCTTCCGCGCGTCTCAACCTTGGCAGCACCCGACGGTTTTTATTTCTTGTGCTTGTTTATTACCATTAGCGAGCTTCGCCGCCGCCGCCGCCGCCGCCTCTGCCTCCCCACCGTCGCCTCCTGGCTCCGCCGGCCGCCGCCGCCGGCCGCCGGCCGCCGCCGCCAGGGGACGCAGCTGGTTGAAACGCTGCAACAGGGGCGTCCCGGCCCGGTCGTGCAACTTGCATGCAATACGGCGGGCGAGGGTCGGCCGGCCGGTGAGTCGTGTGTCGGGTGCCGCCGCCGGTGTGAGGAGCGCCGCGCTCCGCAGAGCTGTGATCGCGAGCCGTCCGAGAGCCGGGCACGTGAGTGTCGCGGCATCGAGCCGAGTCTCTCAGCCGTCCTGAGCCGCCTCCTCGCTCCCGCAGGCCGCTGGGACTGAGCGTGAGGAGCGCCCAGCGGACGGCAAGCAGCCCGTCCAGTGCAACATCTGCCGCAGGAAGTTCAAAAATCTACCGGCGCTCAACGGGCATATGCGCCTGCATGGCGGCTATTTGAAAAAGGTGAGTGCCCGGCGGCTTCTGCTGTCGTGCGGGGGGATGTGAGGAAAGGGAACGGGCGACGAGACGCGCTGGTAAGGGAAGTAGATGTTTTTTTTGTATACAAGTCGTCCGGCTGTTAGGCTGTCAGGACGAACGGGTGACGCCCTGCCGGCGGGTCGGCGTCTGTCGATCTCCTACTCGTCGGGCTGGGGCGTCGGAGCCGACGATCTGCTCTCCGTCGACGCCGGCGCAGCATCCCCAGCTCATGGGCAGATCGCGCGCGCACCGCCGCCGGCGTCGGCGGTGGCGGCGGTGGGAGCCGCTCGCTCGCTCGGCCGCCGCCCCGACGACGCCGGGCGCGGCGGCGGCGGCGGTGCTCTTTGTTTGGGACCCGCCGGCTTCACCAGGCGGGAGGGGAAACACAGGCGGACCGACTGACAGGCGGGGAGGTGGGGCTGGTCTGAGGTGGTGTGGTGCAGGTGATGACGTGGGCGTGGGGTCTGCCGTCAGGGTGGGTCAAGAAAATAATTGTGCTTCTGTCAGAATAATACTAAAATTTATTATTTTGTTAGTTGGCAATGGCATGGAAGATATTATTGTCAAAAATTGTGCAAAAATTATAAACAATATGCCAAATTAGCTAAGTATTCTATTTGAATTGAGTGACACAAAATTTGGCACACAAATATAACAGATATTTTGCATGTAATTTTTCATTTTTAAACAATGTGTGATAATTACAATAACTAATGTGTATGATCAAACAAAGACCAAAGTTACACTGAACTAGAAATAGGGAGAAGGGTAAGAATGTTTCAGCTTGTTGCTCGACTCGCTGACACACGGCGGCGCTTGGCGTCATTTGGAGACATTTGGCGACACGATACGCGGTGACATTGCTGGCGGTGTGGGCGGGGGCGGGGGCGGAAGGTGTTTGCTCATCACACATTGCTGCAGTGTCAGGCCAGGGCCAGCACCGAAGATCAACAGACCTTCAGCCAGCGACGAGACATTCAGAAAACCATCGCCAGTCCGGTGGTGTCTGGGCCATGGTGACATCACAGGGTCAGGGAAGCCGGTAATGGTGACCTCATGGTGTCGAGGTAGCCGGGGTAGCCGGTAATGGTGACCTCATGGTGCCGGGGAAGCCGGGGTAGCCGGTAATGGCGACCTCATGGTGCCGAGGGAAGCCGGGGTAGCCGGTAATGGCGACCTCACAGGGTCGGGGAAGCCGGGGTAGTCGAGGGAGCCGGGGTCACCGGTGATACTACTTATAAGGAGGGTGTGGGTCAGCCTACGTCAGTGCTGCCATATCAGGTCGGCGAGGACGGGATAGCTAACCAGGGACTGTGTCTGTCGCCTCGCTCTGCTGCTTTGGCATCTCCGTTCCCGTTATGTTGTCTCTGCGTGTCAGCTGCCGTCGTGAACTTTTGGAGGTGGTTCTGCAACATAGACGCGACGGAATAGTATTTTCCTTCCCAGCTGTCGTCCGTTCCCCTCCTCCTGCCAATTAGCTTGACGAAGGGTGCTGTGGGGAGAATAAGGGTGAGGGTTCGGTGCAGAAAAAGTCACCTCCCCTCGCTGAAGGGAGGGACGCGCCATGGACGAGCTTTGGTGCCGAGGAATATATTCCTCTCCCCATGCGTCCGTTGGGGAGAGGGAACAAGGGCTTAAGCTCCGGCAGGAAATACTTACAACTGAATCGTGCACGCAGAGAAACCCCGTATCGAGACATTATGTAGGTGCTAAGATGCCAGAGCAAATAATTAAATCAAATGGAAAGTCAAAATAAGAGATCACACACAATATTCACAAGACCTGATGAAAGGCCTTGTTTGAAAATGTGCTTGGTATTCTGGTGATCCATGGGTTGTGGACACACTTATCAACAAAATAAAATGAATGTTTCACACGCGATGTGTGTAAAGCATAATTTTTGCATTAGTAGAGTATGTGTGACTTAATATTTTCCAAGTATATTTATTCACTGTTGTAGTCCTGCTCTTTGAGTGCCAAATGTTACGTTGTAATTGCACTGCCTCGGGGTATAAACTGTAAGTAACGATAGAGTTATGTTCACTCTCAATAAATAAAAGAAAATATGTCGCTTTGGCGAATAAGTTAATGTGTATCTTGAAACCGGACAAAATCACACTTAATTGCAATACTTCACCCCAAATGCTCAATAAATCATTTTCGTGTGAACCAGTCTTGAAATTTGAGACCATAAATAATACATGTAACTTATACATGCAGGTCTTATGTTATGTAATAATCCCTCATTTTAGCAATAACGGTGCTTAATCTCTTGACCAGCCCGCAGGCATTTGACATTACAAACAAAACATGTACTCATAACTCGTTAAAAGGTCATGCTGACAGGTCCTCGGCCTCCCGTACGCGTGAAGCGATGAAAACTTCGAATGGCTACTAATGACTGGCCTTACAGTGGCTAACCATCGCTCCGCCAGCTATGGTGCGTGCCGTGAACCTCTGCATGCCCCAGAAGCCCCACTCCCCACCTACTCGCCCCTCTCCCGCGCCGTCACACGGCTGCACGTCGTGTTCCGGTGCGCGCGGCTCCCTATAACTGGCGCGCTCGTGGGCCAGCGACGCGTCCACCATGAGTCGGCTCGGCGGCCGCCGACATTGGTGTAGGCTCATTTGAATCGTTGCCAAGCGCCGAAAGTGCCGGCCGTCAGCCTCATAATGCCCCGCAGTCACGGCACTGAGAGCTGGTGAGGTTCCGCTCCGACTGAGGACAGAGCTGATGACGACTGAGGACGACTGATGCACCGGGAGGACTGGGGGAGCTCAGAGCTGGAGAGGTTCCGCTGCAACTGAGGACGACTGATGCACCGGGAGGACTGGAGGAGCTCAGAGCTGGAGAGGTTCCGCTTCATCTGAGGACGACTGATGCACCTGGGAGGACTGGGGGAGCTCAGAGCTGGAGAGGTTCCGCTGCGACTGAGGACGACTGATGCACCGGGAGGACTGGGGTGATAGCGATCAGGAGGACGTAGAAAATAATCAGATTTGGGAAGAGTTGAATGTTTTCAAGTGCAGGCTGGTTAGTCATTGTTCAGTGTTTTTGGAGCAGCAGCCAGCAGCTGCTTGAAGTTCTAGATCGCATCAGCAGCCAGGAACTTCATTGGGTTTGGTTTTATATTTCCAAGCAAAACTTTTCATACAGCGAGTTTAAGCAAGAAATAAATCAGCTTAAATTTAAACAATTAACTCCAAGATGTTTTGTGTGGTAAATGCCATTTAATTACTTACATTTGCTCTGCCCTAGATACTGAACGGCTAAAAACGATTAAATACATCAATAGGAGTTTTTGAAGCTTCTAATAAAGTTAGTTTTACGTTCAATTGTTATTATATTGTTATCTTTCATTTCATTTCAGACTTTTCCATTCGCGTAGATTGGTACATCAAAATATAATTCGGTTGACAGTGCTACTTTAACTTAAACTCAGACTGAAGCTCGATTCATGCACTGTTAACAAAGTCCCTAGTGTGAATGATGCGCATGCATTTGTCATTCTATTAAGAACGGTTATTATCGCGTTAGGGGGTAGACTGTATAGACCACTAGCTTCAACAGCTCTGGCTGTGGCCCGTGAGCTTCAACAGCTCTGGCTGTGGCCCTTGAGCTGCGGCGACATCTCCTTCTGAGCTGCGGCGACATCTCCTTCTGTCCCTCCGATGATGGAGATGTCGGGGAAGGCCTTTGTTAGCCGAGGAACTGGCTGGCCGTCTCGGCGGCGGCGGCGGCGCTGACGAGGGACAATTTTAGAGGGCTGTTGGCGCGACAGTGCGCGCTTCAGGTGACCTTTTGAGTCGGAGGAGTGACCTCGTCCCGTCGACACCAATCAGTCCTGAAGATTGTCTGATGAGTCTGCCGCCGCCGCCGCCACCACAGCAGCAGCAGCAGCAGCAGCAGCAGCAGCAGCAGCAGCAGCCCTGCTGTGACTGAGCGACGACCAGGCACAAAGGATTTGTGTAATGCGTTTACCCTATTTCCGAGCTACGCTTTTGATACAACCACTTAACCTGTCTCAGTCGCAAAACGTGATGTTTTCATTCCTTTGTTTCGATATTAAATAGCAGAGCTTTGTCATGAAAGCGGTCACTCATGTCCATGACAGTAAAATGGAGAGCTGCACACGTAGCTCTGGAATGGTCTCCGTCGCTGCACTGGAATGGTCACCCGGACCGGACGCAGCGCGACACTGCTGAACGAGGAAAATCGACTCAGATTTCTCCGTATGTCACGGCTTAGGCAGTCAGATAAAGCAGCCCAGTTACCCGGGCCATGTTCAGGTTATCTAACCCATGGGAATTTTTCGCTCTGGCGCTACCACAGAACGTTGACGTCAATGCAAAAATAGTTGCAATTGTATTGGTTGATGTCGGAGCTGGCTGGCTCGCAAGGCTAGCGGTGGCTCGCGGCCTGGCTGATCGCAT
The DNA here is from genome assembly GCA_014673585.1 of Semibalanus balanoides. Lineage (NCBI taxonomy): Eukaryota > Metazoa > Arthropoda > Thecostraca > Balanomorpha > Balanidae > Semibalanus > Semibalanus balanoides. The sequence goes on from VOPJ01015476.1 coordinate 30,241, forward strand.
TTTGTGTGCTCCTACGGCTATCTCAACGTTAAATCAGGGCCCGCTTCTACCAGACTAATGGTCATCATCTCACAATATATAACAGGCTGTCAAATTAGCTGGACACATGATCAATGTACCGCCTTTCCCCATTCTCGTTCTTCATTTTCTTGACGTCGTTAGTCGCCGAATTCGCTGACCTAATTACACGAAATGATTTCTTAGGAGTTCGGAACGGCCCTGACACGTTTGAGTTCAGACAAAAACTGTTTCGCCCAGCTTCTGGTTTCTATGTAAGTCGACGAAACTACAACTTCTCTAACATTCCCTCTTTGTCTCATCGGGACGGATGCTGTCAGTGTCGCGTATAGGTCCCGTATTTCGTCAGTGTGTAAGCCGTGACGGGAACGGACGTTCTTAAAGGCGGCGATGTCCACCCGCAAAGCTATGTAACGTGTCTGCTGCCGAGAGATGATCACCAATTAGTGGCCGCGTCTCTGCGGCCGAACCCGGCCAACTTGCGTGGCAGGTTTGTCATAAATCCCCGGTAAAGGGTCAATCTGCGACATCTGACAATGCTTCGCTGAAGGATGAATTAGTGGCGAGGACCGCAGTAGCATGTGAGGTCGATAAAAAACGCGTTTTTCAGAACGATTCAACTTTGCGACATCCAGAGACGATTTACTACTGGAAAACTTGATTAGATGTCGTTTAACGGATAAAAAATTGTGCGGAAATCAGGGGTTATAGCGTGCTTTGTGGGCCTGTAACATGACAGGCAACTGTTTTCGCTTTGGGTACGCGCGGAAATGTCAGTCATAGTTTGTGAAAGGTAAATTTACTTTTTAAAGCTTAGTGATTTGTCCCAGTCTGATGGATACCAATTGTGTTAAAAATTACCGCCAGTATTTTTGGAGTTTATGATTTTGGCGACAGTTTTGTGAAGACTGACAGTTTTGTGAATAAATAAACTTTAAGTAAAAAATAACCATCTGTTCCTCTCACTGTAACAATGGAAATAATATTTTGATTAATTCGAAATAAGCGAAGTGAGATGATGTCGATAATAATGATACGGTTGATACAAATAAAAGAACATTGCCCATTTAGTTTGCGCAGGAATTTTATGACATAACTGCATTTTCGATAATATATAGGCATCATATTATTTTTGTTTCGTCACTTTGTAGCAAGTGTTCGATTAATTGTCTTAGGAAAGCGAATATTGTGTTATGGTTATAATAACATGAGCTTGAAAACCTAAGTATCATTTATTTATAAATTATATTAATTGTCTTAGGATAGCGAATATTGTGTTTTGGTTATCGAAACAGCTTGAAAACCTAAGGATCATTTATTTATATAATTACTTGTTTTCATGTGATACGTCTCCACTACATAATACATTATACTAATTTTGTAATCTGTTGTTGCAGCTGCCATTAGCACGTAGCTACCACTAGCATAAACTTCCTGTAATCTGGCCGCTTTATCAGCAGAGGCCTATCCCAGCTGCTTGCTATAATGAACAGGTGAAGTTTCTGGCGAGTGCCTATAGTGTAATGGATCCGGTTACTCTCTAACTCGGCTCACGTACAGGCTAGACAATGAGTGCATAATGTGAGCGTCATGCCTCCATGCATTGATGGCGTTTACCGAGGGATTATGTCATGATCGCAGAGCGAATCAGGCGATATCCCACTCAGCCGCTGATGACAGTACAGTATTTGACTTGATAATGTAAGTGATTAGCTGTTTAGATGTGATGCTGGTGTTCAAAGAAATACACCCCCTCTGGGACATCTTCACCGGTTACAGTATATTATATTGTTCTCTCCTGTCAACTTGTCTACAAGTATAAAAACCGATGGTATAAGTTATTGGTAAAAATAAACAGATCTTGAAGTAACAAGTAGCAACTGATATATACAGGGCTGGAGATCCTGGGGGGGTCGGGGGGGTCTGGACCCCCCGGGCCCACTGGATGTAAAAAACTGGGGGGGTCTGGGGGGTCCAGTGACAAAATGAAAATTTGGTGGGGCCCCTCTGCCGTAGAGGAAAAAGAAGCTAAAAGAGAGAAGAAAAAAACTATTTAAATGTGAGAGCGGGCCCTGTGAACATGGGTTGATCCCTCTGGTGAATAGAGGTTACCCTAATCTCCGTACAGAGCGGGCCCCTGAATCAGAGTGGGCCTTCTGGAAGTCAAGTCGGCCCTATGTAGGTCAGACGGCCCTCTGAGGTCAGAGCAAGGCCTCTGGAGTCACGAGTGGGCCTTCTGGATCAAGGCGGCCCTCTGGATTCCAGAGGTGGCCCTTATTCTGAGCAAGAGGCCCGTACTGAGGTTAGAGTGCCCTCTTAAGTTAGTGGACCCTCTGGAGATAAGAGTCGTTCTGCCTTCGTCATGAGGTCAGAATGGGCCCTCTGGAGTCACGGAGCGACTCTTTGAGGTCAGACCGACCTCTGAGGTTAGAGTGGACCCTCTGGAGGTCAGATCGGCCCCTGGAGGTTAAGCTGGCCTCTTGGTCAAGGGCCCTTTGGAGGTCAGCAGTGGCCCTCTGATCAGAGTGCACTGGAGGTCAGAGTGGCCCTCAGGTCTTGACGTGCCCTTGGAGGTCAGAGGTGGTCCTCTGGAGATCAGATGGGCCCTCTATGATCAGAGTTGCCCTCTGAGTCAAGTGGGCCCTCTGGACCTTCTGAAGGTCGGAGTGGCCTCCTGGAGGTCAGATTGGCCTATGGAGGTCGAGCGGCCTCAGGAGGGGGGGGGGGGGGGGGGGGGGGGGGGGGGGGGGGGGGGGGGGGGGGGCGTCCACTGTCGCTCGAGCCTCAGGCTATGCCCTCTGCCAACGCAGAGGGCCCTTTTAGACCGACAGTGCTCAGGCCCTCAGACCCATAGGGACCCTTCAAGCCGATATGGGCACCCTCAGCTCCAGTTGACCACTATCTCGTAAGCTGGACGAGGCCCCCTCAGGTGACAAAGGCCCCTCAGGTCGACCAGACGTTGCTCACTCGACGACAGAGTACTTCTCAGACCTCCAAGGGCCTCTCCAAGCTAAGCGAGGGCTCCTTTAGGCGGCCAAATGGCCTCTGGCCGTCAGAGGGCTCCCTCAAGTCGAAAAAGAGTCATTCAAGCTGGCTGAGGGCCCCTCAGGTTACCAAAGAGGCCCTCAGGCCACACCTTCAGGTCGACAGAGAACCCATACGTTTATCATAGTCTCCAGCCGGGACTGAAGGGCCGCTCAGACAGACGGGTACCTTGTCGCTCAGACCGAAAGAGGTCCATCGGCCGACACGAGTGCTCCTCAAGCGACTTAGGGCTCCATCGGACAAACTGGTGCATCAGCCTCAGGCCGACAGAAATCGGCCTGAGGGGACAAGACAAGGGGCTCCTATATTTTGTGGGGCTTCTGCCTTCAGGGAGATTACCCCTTTTTTCCCAACAGTGCGGTCTCGCCGCACCTCCCCCTCATCTTAATTAGCGGCATCCCCTGAGCCAGGGCTGGCAGACAATCGTGGGTAAGGCGGTCTAAGCCCTGTGATCCCCCTGGATGTTTAAAAACTGGGGCCGAGGTCAAATTACAAGCAAAATGGTGGGGGTCCCTTCTAGAGAAAGAAGAAAAGCAAACGGCATATAGCGTCAAAGAATGGCGTATACAATTATAGGAGTTTATCAATTTTAGTTTACATGTAAGATATACATGCCAAAATAGGAGTTTATCAATTGACATTAAAACCGAGTTATCAAAACTGAGTTATAAAACCGAGTATAAACTGAGTATAAACCGAGTTATAAACCGAATTACTAAACGACTCTTCCGCCGTCACTGGGTTGATCCCTATGCCGACTTAAAGATGGTCTAGGGGAGCCCTCGGTCGCCAGGCTCTCGTTTGTCTGCTTCCTAGGCCGCTCGTCTGATAGTGCCAAGTACTCAGCCTGCGGCTCACAGTCGTCCTGAGGAGCACGCCGCATGAGTGCAGGCTAATATCCTGGGGGGGGGGTCCACGTATATAAACTAGGTATCATGTAACGGAAACGAGCTTCAACACCAGGGCCTAATGGGAGCAGTTGACATAGATGTCTAACTGCCTCCCATTGCCCTGTGTGAAGCTCCGTTTCCGCCTTTACCTAGTATTTTATGGACCTGGACCCCCCTAGGATCTCCAGCCCTGCAATGAGGCTCTGGTCGGCATAATATGACCCTCGTGGTCTGAGAGCCATCAGTCAGCCTGAGGACTCCCATTGCCGACTTGAACTGGCTAAGGGGCCCTCGGCCGTCCTGTGTCGCCTTGACTGGCCTAAAGGCCAGTATTCGCTCGAGGGTCCCACAGTCGCACTGATGGCTCTGGTCGTGACCTGTGACTTCATTCCGAACTTTAAACAGGTCTGGGAGCCCTCGGTAGCCTGCAAGGCTCGCCAGTCTCCTAAGATGCCTTTGGTCGGCGTGAGATGGTCTTCGCCTACCTGAGGGCGCCCACAGTCGCCTGAAGGGCCCAGAGTCGGCTAAGGGATTTACAGTCCAATCTAAGGGCCCTTTGGCCGGATCTTGAGGAGGCCTTCAATTGGCTTGAATGGTCCCTGGTTGCGATTGAGGGGCCATCTCTCCGCCTGAGGGCCGCGTCGACCTTTTGATGTTCTGTTCCGGCCTGAACGAGCCCTCAGTCAGTAGAGAGGCACAATTCTACATAGAAGCCCACGGTCGGGCCATGATATGGCCCTCGGCCGGATATGGGCCTCTCTGTCGGCCAGAACCTGAGGAAGCCATCGTCGGCTTCGATGTCTGAGGGGCTCTAAGATCGCTTGAGGGGCTCTCGTTAGCCAGGGGAGGCCCAAGGCCTTAGTATCGGTACTAATAAGCCCTCAGAAAATATATTCTGAGAGTCCCTCTGTCAGCCTTGAAAGGAGACCTCGGTGGGCGCAGGACCCTTGGGGCTTCCTTAGATGACCTCATTCCAGCCTGAGGCCCCTCGTTTCGACCTTGGTAGGCTTTCAATCGTCTAAGGGCCATCGATCGCCCAGAGAAGGCCCTCAGTCGGTTGGGGGCACCTTGATGGCTTGATTGGAGCACTTGTCGGCTTGAGCCTTTTCTGTGCCTGAGTGGGTCCAGTCGGCCCCGGCTTACCTCGGTCAGCATTCAGGGGCCTTTCAGCCCCAGTGGCCTACGTCGTTACGAAGCTCTGCTTGCTTGGTATGGAAAATCGGTCGACGTTTTAGGGGGCTTTGAGGGCCCTTGTTCGCCTTAAAGGAGAAATTTTCATCTTGAGTTATAAGCAGTCTGACGCTGGCGTCTGTGCTTGAGAGTCCCTGGTCGGGTCGAGAAACCGTATTTTAAGGGACCTGATCTGCTACTGTCTGCTGAGATGGCCCATATCCAGTCTGAGTCGAGCCTTTTAAATTTATCGCTCTATGTTGGCCTGGGAGGCCTTAATTTTATAGACAGATCCTCAGCGTCTTTGAGAGACCATCAGGAGAGCGCCTACAAGAGCTCAAGCAGCTGGATGCAGAGGCCTTGCTTGGTCCTTCAAGTTTGCATAACGCCTTCTAGGGCTGACGGAGCCCTCTCTAGAGCCGAACGGTTACATCTTTTTGGAGAGTGAGAACCTCTTCAGTTGGCTTGGGGCTCTCAAACTGGTAAGGGATCATGCCAGACTGGCACATAGACCTGATAAAGGCAACAGGGGTTTCCGTTATTGAGTGGGACGGATGGGGGACGATGTCCCATATTGACCAGGGGATTTTCCACGATTTTTGTCCTGACAAACCGCTTAACAGCTTTATGACGCTTCACCTCTATAAGTGTGTCTCCCTTCCCGCTTCAACAATGTTAGTACCTTCCCGACGCTTACCCCCCCCGTCAACAGCTTTCGCCGCACGCTTAACCTCGAGTATCGCCCCCCCCCCCCATTAAAAAGGTTCGCGGAAACCCACATATCGAAAGAATATATAATATAGCAGCGTTATAAAAAACCCTGATGCTCCGGGGCACATGGCCAGACGCGGACTTAGGGGTCGCTGGGGCGCCCTCTCCCCTTAGCCTTAAGACCGATGAATTAAACGAAATCATGTCAAAAATTCATTACAATCAGTGCAAAGTATTCCATAATAGCTCTATCTTATTATCCAAAAAGACCGGAAATGTGAAATACTTGACAAAATATTTTCCCCACACACTATTTACGCGGCCATAACATCGCGCTAATACGGCGCCCTCTTCCTGGAAGACTTCTGGACCTCGCCTGCTAGGCAGCGGATCTTCTTTCTTACGTCGGTAAAAATGAGCAATTTTCCCCTTCCAAAAATCAATCTGTTAGATTTGGGCTCCTCCCAAAATAGCAACTTTAAAATGTATTTACTTTCTCCCGTTACTCGCTCTCCGTGACGCCGCCCCTGTCAACAACTTTGCACTGACATCCCCGCGCACAACATCGCTAGATCAGCCACTACACCCGGGCACCCTTGTATTGCGGGACCCTCTGTCTCTGTGGCCCTCCAGGGTGCCCCCCCAGACTGGACCCCCGACTCAGGAAAACGGAATCTCCACCCTGACTATATATGATCTAAATTAATTTGTTTATGTATTTGAACTACTAATATAACTGTTTAATAGTCATTACCTATTTGGTTAAATTCCTATTCTGCCAGTCAGTCTTGATAAGACTTGTCAATCATGTTTGAAGTTAGACTGTCTGATAAACAATTCAGTAAAACAGAAACTGGAAAAAGTTGGAACTTGTTATCAGACAGTCACCTTCCAGTTGGTTAAAATAAATATGTCTCGGAACTTGATTACTTGACGGCACGCAGGTTAATGCAACTTGACTTTTTGTGTGATCCTCGAATCTGCCTGTATTAGACTCTCACTCCCCACTCATCAACTAGCTTAACTGAAACTTAGTTTCAGGAACTATTTATTTATATGGCCGAATTTCGCGTTAAGGGAAATACGTTTCCGCCTGTGGCAGCCAACACTCGAGCCGTCTGGGCGTGACCATGACCTCCTGCCGTGTCCAGTCAGTGCACACAGTGCACAGTGTGCACACTTGCCTCTGCGTTGTGCAAGGCATGCGGCTCGTATGTAAATAATCCGTGAGAGGGCTCTCCACGCGGCGGCGCGCATTGGCCGGCCTGCTGGCCAGGAGCAGCACCCCTGCACCGAGATATATCTGGTCGCTCCACATACGGCCGGCGACCGCTGTCTGTCACATGCAGTACTGGCGGTACATACGAGACGTACTCGGTCTCGGATGGTCAGCTCAGTCTGACCTCTGACCTGTGTTGTGGCGATGTTTCCGACGTCAGTGACGTACTCGCGCACCTCACGTCACGTCACGTGTGACCCTGACCGTGGCGGTGGAGCGTGACGGGCTGGCCGGAAGTGACCCGTCTGTGCTGACCTTGACCTGTCTGCCGCTCCAGCCGCGGCAGCACGTGTCGGCCTACCTGACCCGCATGCCAGCCTCGTGACCCCGGCCCCCGCCTCACCGCGCCCCCCTCTGTCGTGTGTCGTGTGTTGTGTACAGTGCACACAGCGGCGCCACTGCAGCCGTCACTCATCAGTTCGATACCTCGCTGCCACCGTCGCTCGACAGTCGACTCGCCGGTATTGATTCTACCGCTCGCTATCTGGGTCAGGATGCTTTTTACCGCGCGACCCCGCGCCGGTCGCCGCGCGAAAAACGCGCGCCCGCTCCATTAGAGCGGCAGTGACGCGGCGCGCGGCGAAAAACAGCGCGCGCGCGCTGTGTTCCGGTACTTTGTCCGGCGCGTCGTTTTTGCCGCACCAAGGTCGCGCGCTTTTTGTGGCGCGTTACGCCGCAGTGCGGTAACGCGGCAGCGGCGCGCACGGCTCTGGGTTACTGGTGCGTCAGGCGACGGAGCAGGAAGGGGAAGTGGACCGAAGGCGGAAGGAGGTCACGCGGAGACGCTGTGGGTCACGGGGGATTCGGGAGACAGACGCGGAGAGAGAGGGGGTTAGAGGGAGGAGGAGGAGGAGGGCAACAAAGCAGAACTAAGAACGGAAGATAAAGAGGAGTGGGGAATGGAGAGAGAGAGAGAGAGGAGAGAAGGGAGAAGGACTAAAACAGACGAGAGAGAGGGAGAAGATATAGGGTCGAGGGCGAAGAACAGATGGGGGAGGGGGATGAAGATAGAGGGGAGGAAGAGAAAGGAGAAGAGAGGGAGGTAGGGAGGGGAGAAGGGGGAAAGTTGAGAATAAGAAAGGGAAAGATAAAGAGCTGTGGGAGGGATCAGGCTTCTTGATTGGTGGTTAAGTAGCACGCACAGGAGTTCACTTGCTCGGGTGAGGGGATGCTGGCAGCTGCGGTGTGTGTCGAGACCCAGCCCGGGCAGCACGGAGTCCGCGTCGAGGAGTTTGACCCGGGTGGCTCCACCTACGGTGGTCGCCGCTGCCTGGCTCCGGCACGGGTTCAGAGGCGCGGGCCGAAATCCACCAGGGTGGGAAGCCAACCGTCAAAATCTCGCTCGGAAGGTGCGTGCTCGGCTGGGTTCCACACCACCCTCGCCACCCCCGGCCCCTCGTCCCGCACCTGTCGCCGCTTTCTCCCCGTCAGAGAGCGGCGGCGGCCCGGGCCGGAGACGCTGGTTCCGGCAGCTCCAGTCGGTGGTAATCCAGCAGCCTGCCACACCACCCCGCACCAAACTTAATCCCCCTCCCACATCGCCGCCACTTTCTCGCCGCCATTCGGCACGTCACACGGCGTCCTTGTTCGGCGATGTAAACCCTCCTCGTTTGCCGGCTGACGTCCGCCCGTCCGGAGCCAAGGAGGCTCGAGGGCCCGAGCTGCAGGGCCCGGAGCGGGACTCAGCGCTGGGCTTGGGGTGTAAAACCGACCTGCAGCCGGACTTGTGTTACTCGACGTCGACCGACATATCGTCTTCATACTTATACCTTGCGAGTATTGTTCTTGCTTGGGCGCACGGCGCTGGTCTTGCCCTCTGTTTTCGGCCCCCCGCCATCCTTGGAGCTGCCGCCTGGCCCGTCCCGGACCGGCTCCACTTTTGTTTGGCCTGCTCCTTTGAGACTAGCGGGCAGCGCAAGGTCAAGCCGTCGGCTTTGTTCCCTTTGTGGTGCGCGGCGAAAGATTCGAGCCGCGCCACTGCGCCGTCGGACCGATTCGTTATGCGGTGCAGTATGGCGCTGGCTCGCAGGGGCCCGCTGTGTTAGGCGGTGCAGTATGGCGCTGGCTCGCAGGGGCCCGCTGTGTTAGGCGGTGCAGTATGGCGCTGGCTTGCAGGGGCCCGCTGTGCGTATCATGTATGGAAGGCGGTAGCTATGGAAACTCGGATAGGTCCAGACTCCAGCCGGCAGCCCGGTAGCATTGGCGCCATGCAGCCGTCAGAAGGAAATCGGGGACATTTAGCGATCGAGAACCCATAAGCCTTCAATGCGCGATTTGGCCTTCTGTATGCCTTTTTGCACTGTTGTAGAATGTGAATTTTTGCACTGGCCGATTTACCATTCCATTATAATGCACCTGTTGAACCGAATTCCGAGGAAATCGTGGTTTCTTTCCCCCAAAGAAGTGGGTCACCATGTAAGGTGAAGAATCGATAAAAACTGTTCGGTGGCACCATTTGGAACGACTGGACGAGCACGTCCTGTGTAAACTGACGGGCTCATTGCATCGTTACGTGGCTCCTTCCGACGTCAGGGGGACTCCCGACGCTGATCCCCATCTATTAGGCAGAACGGCATGTCTAATGCGGTAATTTGTCATTTCCTAATGCATCGCTCCTCTATGGGTCGCAAAGTCGGGATTGGTTCGGCCGCCCATTGAGCCGGCTCGTTGCGGCTCGTGCTGCGGCCCATCGGGCGGGACGGCGGCCGTCATTTTGCCTCTACTCTTCTCATCTGACCTGAATCAGGCCAACCTCACCCGGCTGGCTCGCTCCGCTCTGCCGTGGCGCAGGCGGCGGCGAATTAAGATGAAGTGTCGTCTTATCTTAACGGCCCATCTGATCTGTTTTCAGCCGTGCCAGCCGCCGCAACAGCCATTTCTTTAGGCTCGGATAATCTTGGTCTGAAAGGACCCGTTCGATGCGTCTTTTGGCGGTAGTTTTAGTCGTGGACTATTTCTGAGCCCAGCAGATGTAAACGATGCCAGCCTGCGTCATTATAGGGCGACACTGTATCTGGATAAAACACAGAGAGCTTGGAAAGAGCCTGCCTTGAATCACACGCTCGTGTTTGGTGCGCACTCAGCGGCTTGGCAGACAGCGGTAAAATAACGTGCGATTCTTCAACTTATTGGAACTGGACTCACGTTTGAGCCATTCTTTACTCAAACATAAGTCAAATGGGAAAACTACACACAGATTCAACGTCATGTATTTTTGTAACGGGCCACCTGGGGACCATACCTTTCTTCAAATGATATTGCACGAGGTCCGGGAAACGGTTTAAGACATACCTATTTGGCACAAATCCTTGTACTATTCAGATATGCGTGTTGCAGCGATATTTTCATGTCCCTTTCCTCCTGCTGGACAGTAAGTGATGTGAATCGGTAGTCGTGTTTCGTGGGTGATTTTACCGTTCTTTCTGTCAGCACAGCGTGTTGACGTGCGAACACTGTCCGTCAACAAGGACGTGCGATGTGCGTGTCATAGCGAGGAAGTGACCTCATGTTGTACAATCAGAGGTACACAGCTCACGGAACGAGGACAGAGAATGGATGAGCTTCCCTGATGGCGACACATTCTTGCGGCCACTTTTCAGCTTCCATCCGAGGCCATTGTGTGTATGCCACATCCGGCTCTAAAGTTCCCTTGTCTCTCGCTGTATGTCCTCCATCTCCGACTGTCGGCGACAGCAGCCGGTAACGGTGGCGGCGGGTAGTGGTGGCGGCGGCGGCGGCGGACCAGCCACAGTGGCACCTCGGCTGTGATGTTTTGCACGCGACTGTTGGGCGGGCGGCGCGTCGCTGTCTTGCAGAGCCACCACCTGTCCAGCGCGCCACCGCGGCTCCAGACGTCACTACACCCTGCACCCCCCCCCCAACCACCCCTCCCCGCCATCACAGGACGGGGGCTCCGCAGTGTGAGAACCTCGCGGCGGCGGCGGCGGCGGCGGCGGCGGCGGCGGCGGCGTGCCGTCAGTGCTACCGCCCGCCGCCGCCGCCGCCGCCGCCACTGCTGCCGCCCAGCCGCCGCCGCCGCCGCCGCCCGCGTGGTGGCGTGACTGTCGGCTTTGCGGGCCACAATCGGTCATTTTGTTTCCTCGAGTGTGACAGCTGGATCGTCACGGCGGACGGCAGCCGGCCGGCCACCTGCGCCACCACATGTGGCTACAGCTGGACAGAGACCGACGGTCCTCGCATGGTCCCAGATGGTCTCAGATGGTCCCGGATGGTCCCGGATGATCCCTGGTGGTCCCGGATGGTCCCCGGTCGGTCCCCTGATAGTCTGTGGATGGTCCGAGGACGGTGGTCCCAGAGTGGTTCCCGGGCGGTCTCGACTGGTCCTCGGTCAGTGACCGGACCAGCGCGTGTGGTGCGTCACACATAGAGCGTTCACCACGCTCTCTTTGTCCGCTCCACCCTGCGGTTGGCACGTGTGTGTGTGCGCTGATGGAGACGTACTTGGCTGAGAAAGTGAACTAACTCATTCCCACTCCTCACCGGAACCGAAGCGTGATGTGATGGCACTGTGTTTGTTGCCACGGCCCTGTGCGTGCCAAATTGCCACCCAATTTGCCGGGCGGTTAAATTAACCGCTGCAGCGCATTAGGGCATGACTCGGTTACATTCCATTCCACGCCAGCATGTGCATGTGAGACACGAGTATCGCCCCGGTGGCGGTGCCATCAGGCCTCGTGCATGTGAGTGCTTCCAGCGGAACGGCAGCGTGCCGAGCTGCTAATTTGCCACTGGACGAGCTGAGGAGCACGACGGCCGCCGTGGTGTGGCGGCGATCACCACTACCAGAGGAGCCAGCAGCAGCAGTGGTGGCGGCCGCCGTGGTGTGGCGGCGATCACCACTACCAGAGGAGCCAGCAGCAGCAGCAGCAGCAGCAGCAGCAGCAGCAGCAGCAGCAGCAGCATCAGCAGTGGTGGCGGCCGCCGTGGTGTGGCGGCGATCACCACCAGAGGAGCCAGCCAGCAGCAGCAGCAGCAGCACAGCCAGCTAGGTGGTGCGGTGGCCTGTGTCGGCGAATCACAACAGAGAATCCAGCACAAGCAGCAGTCAGCACAAAGCCCAAGGCACAGCATGCAGTGGTTGCGAGTGGCGTGTGGGGACGATCATCCACCAATGGACCAGTCAGTCAGACAGCAATCTAACAATGCAGCATACGTGGGGCGGTGGCGTGGTGCGCTGATCACGACCGAGAGAGCAGCCTAGCACAGCAATGCAGCAGAGCAGCAGCAAGCACAGCAGCAGCAGGAGTGTGTACGCCGCCGTGGCTGGCGCCATCTCCGCTTATACGCTCCCCATCTTACGGGCGCGTCACGCGCGAGTCGTGCCTGCCATGATGCCTGTCGAGCTCTGGTTGAGTTGAAGTCGGATGCGCTGGTCCGGCCCGACCCTGGTCAATACTGCAGAACCGCCACAGATACTGGTACTCATACCTTCAAAAGCCTTGGGGAACTTAAAGTGATATATAGCTATTGGAATATTATGTAGACGAATCTGAGATAGAATGCCCTGTAATTTACGTGTACTGCATCATGTTGTTGCGAAAAAAAGTCTCAGAGATGTTGTTATATTTGAAAATATAGTATGTTACATTTGACGTCACCATCAATCTTGCGTCGACCAAAGCGGATTGGTCGTCACCAAGAGCATCGAAACGGCAACTTTGCCCACGCCCAGTGACAGCTAGTGTGCCGCACCGCACATGTGCCGTAGAGTGAGACGCGGCTGGCTGGTCGACCGGCGCTCGCTCGCCGCAGTAGGACGTGGGGCACGCATTACGTGAACGACTTGTTGTGCAGAGCGGCTGAGCGCCGTCGTGTTACGTCCGGGGCGACGTAAGGTAACTGAAAGTATGCTGGAGCTGGCGTTTCAAAAGCGAAAGTGCGGTGGCAACACAGTGGAGTAACAGATGACGTGATGCTGAAACGTCAGGATTGTGAACGTGAAATATAACCACATTATTGACAACGGATTTTGCGTTTAAATCTCATACTAGGCTTCGCTTGGAGGAAAATTTGATTTGGGGGTTTATTCAGCATCCCGACATTCGGCTATCTCATTAAAACTAATGTTAAAGTGCTATATTGCCTTTATACGCCCTGCTGAAAGTTATCACGTGTCTCGATCAGGTAGCATGACGCTACCTGTCTGATGTTCGTGAGTTTTATGCTCGTTCGTCCTTTTACTTAATGTCCAAACATGGCGTCTCAAACAGCGTGTAACACTTCGCTCGCTGCCACAATCGATCGGTTTGCGAATGTCTGAACCAAATCTACCATTGGATAAGGCGAGCCATTTATATTTTTACTGCGCCGCGTGTCCGTCAATCTGGTTTCTGGCGGCTTTTTTGGTGCCTTTACACGCTTACCGAATTACGCTGCGTCTGCAGGCTGGAATTTGCGGTACAGCAGGATCAGTAATCAGGTTTGGTCTTTCCTGGATAGGACCGGTATACACGCGGCAGTGTTTGGCCGGAACTTCCTTCGTGCTAACCTGGTCACCGCCAGTGTGGAAGGTCAATGACCTGTGTCGCAAACAATGCCGCTGTGTCTCTGGGCTACGGAAATCCTGGGGAATAGCGAGTTGAATTCGAAAATGTATATCTTATATATTGGGAGAGCAGAACGACTGTATGGCGAGTCTGTTTAATTCTGACGAGTTAGCTGACTGGAGAGGATTTGATTTACCGCTACAGATCCTTGGCTGAGATTGCCTGTGTGGTCATCACGGGATTACCAAGTTGATTCACAGTGAATGGCGTTATTTTTTGTCCAGCATTACTACAACACACCGTGATTATTCATAAATCATCACTGTATTCCATGTTCCGGTAAAGACGGGAGTGAAACGTCGCTTATCCGTTTTGTAATACCGGGAAAACTAGAACGATGCATGCACTTCATTATGTTTGCCCTCTTTTATTCAGCAAACAAGACCACCTGTTAGTGGTATGCCACAAGTTCAATATACGATTGTAACACAATGCCAATGGTCACGCAAAAATGATCGAAAAACGTCAGACTCCTGTGACTCCTAACTTCTGTGTTGCTTCCGTATTCCTCCAATGCCCCGTCTCGGAGTTTTCCCTCCGGTGGTCGGCTCGCCGTAACGTTGACTGCAGTCGTTTGGCCGACGAAGTGACGTCATTAGATCGACGAAGTGACGTCAATAGACCGTGTCAGGGCCCGTTGATCGGAAGCCCAGTCCGGACAAACGGCCGTGCCTGGCGCTGTCCCGGCGTCGCCCGCAATAACGGCCGAGGAACTGTCGCCGTGATGGAGGGGGTGCGGCACGGCTGGCGCGGCGGAGACGATCACTACAGAGCGGCGGAGACGATCACTGCAGAGCGGAGACGATCACTGGCGCGGCGGAGACGATCACTACAGAGCGGCGGAGACGATCACTACAGAGCGGCGGAGACGATCACTGGCGCGGCGCAGACGATCACTGGCGCGGCGGAGACGATCACTGGCGCGGCGGAGACGATTTATGTTCGTCTGTTAACCTGTGGAGAGTCACCGGTATTATCAACGTGATCTGTCCGGCCGAAGTTCGGTGTGGTCAAAAGGAAACATGGTGCTGGTTGTAAAGCAGAACCGATCAGATCCGAAGTACCCGTGTTTCACGTTACTTTGGGTATGTACAAGTTAGAAGTAGCTTTAAGGAAAAATATTGGAGTACATATGATTTTCAAAACGCTTATTAAAAAGGCATTTTGAAAGGCACGATCTGGCTTTTTATTGTAGGTGTGTCTTATTTGCCTTATTTTCTGTCCGTGGGTCCATCCTTTCTGCTTCATCAGAAACCTTTGCAGTTTTCTGATACAGGTATACTGAAGGTAGCGGTGATTACTCTATGCTAACATCTGTGTTTTTGTCTGTAGGTATTTGATGCCCAAATGAATTCACATGGCGACTTGGTGCATATTTCGCACTTATCACAGAGACAAAAGCACGACAATGTGTTGGGCGCCGGCGGTACACCGTCCTTTTGCAAACCTTGCTTCCGTCATTTCATTTTCGTTGGTGAATGTTTTTGAGCCATTTGCAAAACAGCCAAATATTCCCGTTGTCAGATTGTGCAGCATTCATGACTGTTACCTGAATGGTCGGAAGTGGTTGCTTTGGTCGGGTTCGGTGGACAGGCTGGCGGGTCGGCGCGGTGGTCGGTCGGGGCTGGTCGGGTGCGGTCGGGGCTGGTCGGGTGCGGTCGGGGCGCCTGTTCCGGTCGCCGCCCGCGATATCCGGTCCCGGCAGTGCCATCTGAAATATATCTCTGTCCTCTGGCGCCGGAATGCGGACCGCTAGGCAGGCCTCCCCCGATGGCCGCTGTTTGACGTGAAACACTGAACACCGAACACCGAACACTGAACACTGAACAGCTGAAGCACGAACACTGTACACTGAACACTGAACACTGACAGCACTGAACACTGAACACTGAACACTGAACACTGAACACTGAACACTGAACACTGAACACGGAACACGGAACACTGAACACTGAACACTGAACACTGAACACGGAACACTGAACACGGAACACTGAACACTGAACACTGAACACTGAACACTGAACACTGAACACGGAACACTGAACACTGAACACTGAACACGGAACACCGAACACCGAACACCGAACACTGAACACGGAACACTGAACACTGAACACTGAACACTGAACACTGAACACTGAACACTGAAACACTGAACCTGAACACTGACACTGAAACACTGAACACTGAACACTGACACTGAACACTGAACACTGAACACCTGAACACTGAACACTGAACACTGTCGCACCTGAACAACTGAACACTGAACACCGAACACCGAACACTGAAACTGAACACTGAACACTGAACACTGAACATGAACCTGAACACTGAACACTGAACTGAACATGACTGAACCTGAACACTGAACATGAACCGGAAACTGAACACATGAACACTGAACACTGAACAGGAACACTGAACACGGAAACATGACACTGAAGCACTGAACCTGACACTGAACACTGAACACGGAACACTGAACACTGAACACTGAACACGAACACGACACCGAACACCGAACACTGAACAGGAACACTGAACATGAACACTGAACACGACACTGAACACTGAACCTGAACACTGAACAACTAACCCTGAACACTTGAACACTGGAACACGTGAACACTGAACACTTGGAAACTGAACACTGAACACTTGAACACTGAAACACTGTACACTGAACACTGAACACTGGAACACCGAACACTGAACACTGACACTGAACACTGAACACTGAACACTGAACACTGAACACTGAACACTGAACACTGGAAACACTGAACACTGAACACTGAACACTGACACACGGAACACTGAACACTGACACTGAACACTGAACACGGAACACCCGGAACCGGAACACTGAACACTGACACTGAACTGACACTGAACACTGAACACTGGACCTGACACTGACACTGAACACTGAACACTGACAACTGAACAACTGACACTGACACTGAACACTTGAAGCACTGAAACACGGAACACCGAACACTGAACACGGACACGGAACACGGAACACGGAACATTGACACTGAAACTGAACAACTGAACACTGAACACGGACACTGAAGCACTGAACACTGACACTGGACACTGAACCACTGACACTGAACACTGAACCTGAACACTGAACACTGAAAACGGGAACAGGAACACGGAACACGGAACACGGAACACGGAAACCGGATCACCGGAACACGCGAACACCGAACGAACACTGAACACTGAACACTGAACACTGAACACTGAACACTGAACACTGAACACGGAACACTGAACACACCGAGAGCAAACGGCGCAATAGCTATCGGGAAGCGGGACAAGGGTGACATTGTGACAAGCGACGTCTAACGTGCGCAGGTGCGGCACTGTTGCACCGGGACGCGACGCATCCGAACTTCAGGGCCCCATGACCCCGGGACAACCTTGGCGACCCAAGGGGCCCGATGCTGTTTGGTCGGGACCGCGGAAACTCCGGGACCCGGTGCAGCCACAGGGTGGTCTGGACCTCCTGGGCCTGTTAGAACCCGCGCGGCACGCTCGGCTGCTATACAGTTCAGTCACGTACGTCTCGTGCGTGACGGAATATGTCGGGAGAGCGGGTAGTCAGTCGCCGAGCAAGACGTCACTTCACGTCTCCTCCCGCAATGGTCTGTCCTCCGCCTCTCCTCGTCAACCCCGCCCCGCCCCCGCCCCCGCCGCCCGCCAATACCCCGCCGCCCCCGCCGCCGTCCCGTCGCCTTCCTTTCACGGTCATAATGCTATGCAGAGCGAGTGTCCCCGGAGGCGAGCTGTTTCTAACCGGAAGGGGCCGTGCTCGTGCGACGTTGTGGTGGCGTGGGTGCAGCCTACTCCGCCACGGTGGAGTTTCACAGACGCTTCAAACCATGCCCTTAGTCAACTGCTAGCCGTAACAAACGTGCCGCAAATGTGTATTTCCAGTCGGTTCGGGCAACAGTGCAGCTATTTAGGCTCGTTTATAGATCTGTTAGACCGTCTGTGGCCCGTGTCGACTGGGTTATGGTGGAATGTCACGAAGGTGGTTCTTCCGGCGCCGGCACCACCAGAATCTGGACTGCAGCGGGGACTGAAACAGGCAATCAATCAGGGAATGGTGCAAGGACCGGGGCCGGAACCGGGACAGGAACTGGAACTGGGGCTACTGTTGCTTCGACTCCAAAAATCTTGACTTGACATTTCAACTTCCTTTACGAGCATCAGTGGCGTTAGCGACATAAACAGTAGCAGTAGCAGCAGTAGCAGCAGTAGCAGCAGTAGCAGCGACAATACCGATCGTTAATCACCTGTACCAGCTGTAATCAGTAGCCCTGACAGTTTGACTTCTAATCCCGATCTTTTCTTCTTCTCGAGTTGCACGGCCGACCGTCAGCCTGCGATCTAAGAAATCGATTGCTTCTGCCTGTGCGTGGCCTAATTCCCACGGTGCGCCGCACGCACTGCTCCTTTGCCCGTGAGAACGGCTGACTCAGAACGAGACCCAGCTGCAGCGAAGCCGCCTGTCTGGGTTAGAGCAATCGGAGAGGCCAACAGGACCTGCACGTGCGACTCCGAACAAAGCGCCATATTACTTCACCGAACTCGGACAGTTTCCCTGAACTTATCGGAGCAATGTTGGCCGGCGGCGCCGCGGCGCAACTTGACAGCAAATTTGCTAAGTGTTGACTGTATGACGGAAGTTGGCAGCAGGTCGCGGCCAGCTCGGACGCCGTCAACGCACTGTTGGCGACACTGTCTCGGCTTGATGTCGCCTGTCAGACCGGTCACAGAGCTGTGTCATTTGATGTGCTTAAATAGCGTCTGAAATAACGAAAGCCCTTTTCGAAATACCCGACAAACTGGATACAATCATCTTCATAATTATATAACATGATCAAACTGCTTGCCGGCCGATGGCGTGCCTACCAGCCGTTAGAGCTTCGCCATGACCGTTTCTTTGTATCGCCTCCTTCCTTTGGTCCGCCATGAGCCAGCGATGGCGGCTCGGCCGACTCGGGGCGGGTCCTATGGTGCTGCCATACTGTGGATCGCAGCGGGGCGGCAGGGAGGGCAGGGACGGACCAGGGAGGGGAGGGACGGACCTCGCTCCCCATGGTCACCGACCGCCCTCCGACCAATCACCTCCGCCGTACACTCCACCAATGGGCCAGGACAGAGACGAGAGAGAAGGGACGAGACTCTCCACCAATGGGCCAGGACAGAGACGAGAGAGAAGGGACGAGACTCTCCACCAATGGGCCAGGACAGGGACGAGAGAGAAGGGACGAGACGAGACACTAACCAATGGCCAGGACAGGGACGAGAGAGACGGGACGAGACACTACCATGGGCCGGGACAGGGACGAGAGAGAAGGGACGAGACACTCCACCAATGGGCAAGGAAGGGACCGAGAGAGAAGGGACCGAGACACTCCACCAATGGGCCCAGACAGGGACGAAGAGAGAAGGGACGAGAGCTCTCCACCAATGGGGCCAGGACAGGAAGAGAGAGAATGGAAACGAGACACTCCACCAAATGGGCCAGGACAGGGACGAATGAGAAGGGACGAGACACTAAACAATGGGCCGCAGGACAGGGAGAGAGAGAAGGGACGAGACACTAACCAATGGGCAGGAAGGGACGAGAGAGAAGGGACGAGACCTACCATGGGCCAGGACAGGACGAGAGGAAGGGACGAGAGCACTAAACCCATGGCCAGGCGAGCGGACGAGAGGAAGGACGAAGACACTAACCAATGAAGCCTAGGACAGGGACGAAGAGGCGAGGGGAAGAGACACTCCACCAATGGGCCAGGAATCAGGGACGAGAGAGAAGGGACGAGACAGGCGTCTAACCAATGGGGCCAGGACGGGACGAGAGAGAAGGGACGAAGACACTCACCATGGGCCAGGACAGGGACGAGAGAGAAGGGACGAGACACTCCACCAATGGGCCAGGAACAGGGACGAGAGAGAAGGGACGAAACACTAACCAATGGCGCCAGGACAGGGACGAGAAGGGAGGAAGGGACGGAGACACTAACCATGGGCCAGGACAGGACGGAGAGAAGGGACGAAGAACTAACCAATGGGCCAGGACAGGGACGAGAGAGAGGGACGACGACACTCCCCAATGGGCCAGACAGTGGACGAGAGAGACGGGAAAGAGACACTCCACCAATGGGCAGGACAGGACGAGAGAGAAGGGACGAGACATCTCCACAATGGGCCAGGCAGGGGACAGAGAGAAGGGACGAGACTCTCACAATGGCGCAGGACAGGGCGAGAGAGAAGGGACGAGCACACTAACCAATGGGCCAGGACAGGGACGAGAGAGAAGGGACGCAGACACTAACGCATGGCCAGGAAACAGGGACGAAGCGAAGGGAAGAGACACACCACCAATGGGCCCAGGACAGGGACGAAGAGAGAAAGGGACGAGACACTCCTCAATGGGCCAGGACAGGGACGAGAGAGAAGGGACGAGACTCTTCCACCAATGGGCCAGGACAGGTAGCGAGAGAGAAGGGACGAGACTCTCCACATTTGGCCAGGACAGGGACGAGAGAGAATGGGGGGGGGGGGGACGAGACACTCCACTCATGGGCCAGGACAGGGACGAGAAGAAGGACGAGACCTCCACCAATGGCCAGGACAGGACGAGAGAGAAGGGGACGAGACACTCCACCAATGGGCCAGGACAGGGACGGAGAGAAGGGACGAGACTCTCCACAATGGGCCAGGACAGGGACGAGAGAGAAGGGACGAGACACTAACCAATGGGCCAGGACAGGGACGAGAGAGAAGGGACGAGACACTCCACCAATGGGCCAGGACAGGGACGAGAGAGAAGGGACGAGACACTAACCAATAGGCCAGGACAGAGACAAGATTGACCCGATGACACCAGCTCCTCCACTCGTCCTAACTCTCTCAGACCTCCGCCGCCGCCGTGATGACCCTATTCGGACCTTCTAACAGCCCTCTGCTGACCTCAAACATCCCTGCACACCGTACGGGGTGACCCCAATCTCGGCCAATGAAGCCCTTTAGCGCCCGCTTCACTCGGCGCTGCCTGGCCTTGGTTGGCACACGCGCTCGCACACGCACAGTTCGCACACGCGGCCGGCCTGAGTTGCGAAACACGCGGGATCGTCAGTCAGCTGGCGAGGGGAACGGCCGAGCCAGGGCCGGGGCTGGGACGGCGTGGGCCCCGGCCAGCCCGCCCGCCCTCTCGTCTGCCTCATTATACATCAGACGGCGCAAAATGGACGCCATCGCTGTGTGGGGAGGGAGGGAGGGAGAGAGGGAGAGAGCGAGGGAGGAGGGCAGAGGTAGCTCCGCCGGCTGGCGGGGTGCCGCGATTTGCGTCAACATTTGACCGTCAGCCCCAGACCCCCTATCGTGCTGCCGCCGCCGTGCCCCCTGTGCCCCCTCCCCTCGGTGCCCCGCTCCCCCAGCCGGGCGTCATCGCCCCCCCCCCCGTTCCAGGTGACTAATTACTGGTGCGTCTGTTCCCAGGAGAGCGATAAACGTGCCGAAAGGAAGGAGTTGAGCGGACCGCTCACCACCGTCAGTAACTCGGTCCGAGCACTGATAGAGGAGAAGATCACAAAACGCCAACAGACTGGCCAAGGCGCGCTAGGTGAGTCGAGCCGGCGAGCACGGGAGGCGAGGACAGGAGGGGACCAGTATAGGCCGGACGGTGCCGGGAGACAGACAGTTCATAGGAAAATAGCTGCGTAATTGGGGAAAATGACGGGAAAATTGCGAGAAAAGAGTAAGAAATATTAACGAAAATGTTTAAGATCTCATGTAGAAACACATATTTCGAAAAACGGTTTGTCATTAAGATCTTTTTGGAAATAACCCGTGCATTTTCCCTACAATTAAATTGAAGGCGATATCTTTCATCTGAACTATTGTATCGGATTTTAATTTTTTACTTACAGCCGGCAATTGCTGTATAAAGCGGCAGACCTTCCCACAATACGGTGAGAAATGTCAAATGTAGTACTACTGACTGGCGTGCGCTGATCGCCCTGTCGGTGCGTATAATTTTATCGCGTTATATCTATACTTATCATGATTGGTGCTCAAATTGGCCACTTAACTTTTTGCAGAACCAAAAGATTATCTTCCGGATAAACTTAAAATTCACACTTCCCATACAAAGCCTATTCATTCACCGTAGCGTCATCGTCACTGCATCCCCTCGCTAGTACCTCTCCCTGTGTGTTGGACACTATGTAGGTACTCAGACCTCAGTAGTCAGTACCGTTAGGGATGCAGCGCATGACATGACCTGTAATCTGGGTCCGGTATCTCTCCGCGGGGTCAACACCCGCGCGTCCCCAGCCGTGTCGCGCGCGCCCCGTGTGGTCACCGCCGGCCCGACCGCCGGCCCGATCTGGCCGCCATCGCTCTCTATGTATGTAGGGGGAGGGGATCGCGGGGTAGCAGCAGATATCGTCACCAGAACAAGTGGGTCACACAGCTGCAAACCGTCACAATGGATAGCGGCACGAGTCGGGGAAACGAAAATAGGGACAGAGACAGGGTAACTGAGACAGCGACAGGGCAACTGAGGACCGAGACAGAGACAGGGCAACTGAGGACCGAGACAGAGACAGGGCAACTGAGACAGAGACAGAGACAGGGCAACTGAGGACCGAGACAGAGACAGGGCGACTGAGGACCGAGACAGAGACAGGGCAACTGAGACAGAGACAGAGACAGGGCAACTGAGGACCGAGACAGAGACAGGGCAACTGAGGACCGAGACAGAGACAGAGACAGGGCAACTGAGGACCGAGACAGAGACAGGGCAACTGAGGACCGAGACAGAGACAGGGCAACTGAGACAGAGACCGAGACAGAGACAGGGCAACTGAGGACCGAGACAGAGACAGGGCAACTGAGGACCCATACTGAGACAGGGCAACTGAGGACCGAGACAGAGACAGGGCAACTGAGACAGAGACTGAGACAGAGACAGGGCAACTGAGGAAGCGGCCGAGACAGAGACAGAGCAACTGAGGCAGCGGCCGAGACAGAGACAAGGCAACTGAGGACCGAGACCGAGACAGAAACATACGGATTACGAGTGAGAGATGTGAAGGA
>VOPJ01015477.1:0-90331 GCA_014673585.1 Semibalanus balanoides
CCCCCCCCCCGGCCCGAGGAAGGTGGCGCCGAGCACCGGCCCGGCGCGGGTTAAAGAGAAATATTGACCTTTTGGTGCATTTCTTTGCATCATCTTAAACACATGTATGGAACAAAATTATCGCGTATCACGTTAAAAGTGAAATAAAAAAAAATATTTCGATAATATTTGTTTTGAAAAATTAAGTATATTTAATTATATATACGAACATTATGACCCTTCTCTATAGATTTCGCGTGACACGCTTTTATTTCATTTGAAAGCAGTGTGACTTCTGAAACAAATCACCCGATATTCCGGAAAATATCGCAAAAACATGCTAAAACAAGTTTTAGGGACTAAATGTTATTTTTAATCGTCCTGTTATGCTCACCAAGGCAGCGCAAATGCAAAAAAGAATCATATTAATATAAAAACGGTTTTGGCGAAACCACATAGATATATGGCAGGCAAGGCCGGGGTGCAGGGGGCAACAGGGGTCATGCCCCCCCCCCAGGTTGAGACTATTGTTTTGTCCCTCCACCTCCCAAGCGGTTGGCGTACAAGCTTTTGTTGAAAAAGTATTACATGGCCGTGCGGGCTCCAGGCGAACTAACCGGAAACAGTTTGGGGCCCAGCATCACTGAGGTCGGGGCTATCCGTTCGGTCCGGGAGGGGCAGGGTTGTGCGGTCAGCTTCCGTGTGCACCCCTCTGCGTTCCACACCCACAGAATGCCTGCGTAGGGCTCTTGCGGTGGTTCAGGCCACATGCAGAGGATTGTAAAGTGGTTCAGGTGCGATTTTAGCTAGTAGCTAGGGCTCAGAGCTGACTCGCATGACGTGATATTTCAAATATTTCTACCAAACGAGAGGGAGGAGAGGAGAGAGCGAGAGAGCGAGAAGAGAGGATAAAGAAAAGAGAGAGAGAGGGAGAGAGAGAGAGAGGAGAGAGGAAGAGAGAGAAAGAGAGAGAAGAGAAGAAGGAGGAGAGAGAGGAGAGAGAGAGAGAGAGAGGAGAGAGAGAAGAGAGAGAGAGAGGAGTAGAGAGAGAGAAGAGAGAGAGAGAGAGAGCAGAGGAGAGCGAGAGACGGAGAGACGGAGAGACGGAGAGACGAGAGGACGGAGAGAGTTTTTTAGCGACGAGAGACGGAGAGACGCGATTGTTAGACGGGAGGGAGACGGAGCAGACGGGAGAGACGTCGGGAGAGACGGAGAGACGGAGAGACGGAGAGACGGAGAGACGGAGAGACGGAGAGAGGGCGTCAGCATCGTTTCTTGTGTGTGTTTTATCATTACGAGTGAATAGCAGGTGACATAACTTTTTGTTTGACATTTACCAGCCTTAATGATACAAATTGGTGCAGGATCAGAAACAACTACTGTGAGGCGCACCCGTTGCGTCGTCTGCTGTCGTGACGAGCCGCGTGTTGTGCGATAAATTCGTTAATGATAGTTGGTTCTTTCCAGATTTACAGTCGAAAAATAGGGTCCCAAGCGGTCTACCGTTTAAATTCTAAAGAATAGTTTTTTTCGACTAGTTTCAATTCCTTCGGTTACAACTTGGTGAATTTTATTCTATTCTCAAAGCCCTCCAAGATGACAAGGTAAACGACACAACAAACCCACACACACGCACCTATATAGTATTGACTGCTCGGCACATTTGAAACTTAATCAATGCAAGGTGAAGTCTTACATTCGTACTAGGTTAGGTACAGTAGTCAGTCAAAATTGGGGTTCTTAATTTTGCTGGGTACAGACTACAGTACACCCGGTGAACCCAGTGGTGGTCAAGCCCATGTCCCCTGGGTCCAAACTTGCCTTGCACCGGGTATAACCGGGTACATTTTTAAGCTTCTGGGACCGGATCGGGACTCGGCTTTGGGTCAAAAATATCAACTTCAGCCTCTTCTAGTGCAAGGCCTTCTCAAAGGAATTCTCCCTACGGGGATTTTCACTGGCGTATTAGGCATAGGCTTTGAGTGGGAGAATTTCGCTCCGTTTCGACAGTGAAATGCTGTTGACCGGGGGGGGGGCGGTGTCGTGTCGTCGGGACAGCTTAACGCGCTTTTCTTACCGTCGACTGCGGGGTATTTTAGCGTCCACTCACTGGGGGGGGTGATTTAAGAACACTGCGGGGGACAAATCTTCCCAGTTATCATGTTAAAATGGGCCCTTTGTGAGTGTTGAGTTATGTTTGTCTTGCATGTGTGACACTGATGTCACAGTTGAGTGTCACAGCTCGCCGGAGGGAAGAGGGAACTAAAGACGTCGCTGACGCTCTTCAACTGCATTTAGTCGCCCGCTCGACTGCGCTACGTGTATTCTTGGGCGAGCAACACTGCCAATTACGATGTTATTGCTTAAGAATACACGCAGCCGTCGAGCAGTCCAACGACGGAAGAACAAGTTAACAAGGTGTGCGTAATGAAGAACTTAGGCAACAACAGAAATATCACCATAATTCCCATTTCCCTGACGCCTGGTCGAACTCCCACATTGATTGTTTTATTGAAATCCTGCAATTACGTACCACCAAAGTTTGATTCGCTTTTTGTATTTTTATTATATTTAAGTTACTCATGACTCATGAGTTGTAAAAAACGAGCAAGTGTTACATTTGTTGAAAAACTAACGGAATGAAACAAAGTCTCAGAAAGCTGTTGCAAATTGGCGCCATATCATTACCTAAGTTATTGCGATTAGTTGTTGTCCCTTGTTTCTATTAGTTTCTCTGGAAGAGAAGCTGCCCCCATCCTCCACCTCGAATCCACCATCCCTGACAGATATTCTAGTAGGACAGGAGTGGTAAGCAGTCAAGGCTCGAGCAAATGAAAGTGGATGTAGTGCAGTATAGCCTACCAACCACAAGATGTAGTGCTATTGCAGCAGTCCTAACAACCACAAGATGTAAGTGCGGCACAGGCCTACCACCACAAGATGTGGCGGCACAGCCTACCATCACAAATGTAGTGACGGAACCCAGGGCCTCCCACCAACACAGATGTAGTGGGCCACAGCCTACAAACGAGAGTAGTGCGGCACAGGCCAACCAAACAAGATGTAGTGCGGCCAGCCTACCAACTACAAGATGTAGTGCGCACATCTACGAAAAGATGTAGTGCGGCAAAGCCTACCAACCACAAGAGTGTGGGCAAGGCCTACAAACCCAAGATTGTAGTGCGGCACAAGCCTACCAACCACAAGATTAGTGCGGGCAACCTACCAACTCAGAATGTGTAGTGGCGGCACAGCCTACCAACCACAAGATGTAGTGCGGCTAGCATCCTACACTAAAGATGTTAGTGTGGAACAGCCCTACCAACCAATAGATGTAGTGCAGTAGTGAGCATACAAGACAACATGTATGCGGACAGACTACCAACCACAAGAGTAGTGTGGACAGCCTACAACTCAGCAGATGTAGTGGGCACAGCACAACCCAGAGATGTAGTGCGAGTATCCTACAACCAAAGATTAGTTGCGGCACAGCCTACCACACGCACAAGATGTGAGTGCGGCACAGCCTACCAACCACAAGATGTTAGTGCAGGCACAGCTACCAATCACAGATGTAGTGCGGCAACAGCTACAATCCACAGATGTAGTGGGCACAAGCCTACAACCAAAGAATGTTACGTGTGGCACAGCTAACCAACCACAAGATCGTAGTGAGTATAGCCTACCAACCACAAAGATGTAGGGGCAACAGCCTACAACCACAAGATGTAGTGTGGAAGCACACACAAGATGTAGTGGCGGACAGCTACCAACTCAAAGTAGTGGCGGGACAGCCTACCACCAACAAGATGTAGTGTGAACAGCCTCCAACCACAAGATGTAGTGTGGAACAGCCCTACCAACACAGATGTAGTCGTATAGCTACCAAACAAGATGTAAGTGTGGCACAGCTCAACCACAAGATGAGTGCGGCACAGCTACTCAAACCATCACGGTGCAAAAGACGCGCCTACCGCAGAATTCTGACACGACGCGGGCGGATGAGAACTGAGAAGCTGGCTTGCTGTCGCCTGTCTGGTTCGTCTAGTTTGGCTGGTTTGTTTGGTCGGTCTGATTTGTCCAGTTTGTCTGATTTTCCTTGTTTTCTGCGGTATTTTCCGCCCGAGACTCGCCACTAATGGTGTGTCGGTGTAACGAGCCGAGAACACGAGCCTCAGGCACAGCCGGGGAGAGGGGGGGTGCAGACACCGAGCAGAGCTCCGGCGCGCTGCTTGCTGCGGGGCGGGCTGGCGGCGGACGGGACACTACCGAGAACCAGTGCCATCGATCTCAGGACGGCGACAATGACAGCGAGAGATGCGCCATACATATGTGAGTTTACCGAAGGGATTCCAACCGCGTAGCAACAATACCACCGGTTTAACCTGCACCTCGGGCTTCCCCTCGTATGAAGCATACTGATAAAGCCAGTGGATACTCAATAGGTACTGGAGGGCAAAGTGAAATGGTGTCGTTTTCTGACCGAAAAGTGTCCAAGAAGTGTCCAAGAATTGTATAAGCCTAACTGACCGTTTACCAATCGGTCACATTTTTTTTTTTAAATTAAATCGGTCACATTTTTTAGGTTACCAAATTTCGGTTAGCACAACACAAATGTGACCGATTTTGGAAACGGTCGAAAAGGCTTATAAATTCTTGGACACTTCTTGGACGCTTTTCCGTCAGAAAAACGACACCATTAGTAAAGTGGTCCACGCAAACCGGGCCCACTTTTCATTGCGGGGCCCCGCAGTAGCCCTCGCAAACGCCAAATAGGTAGCGGTCGAAAATAGCTCATTTCCTGAACTTTGAATAAAATCTCAGCATGTTTTGCCCAGGCAAGATTGGTTTGAACCAGTTAGCAGGTTAATTTACAATAACCCCAAACCGATGATTCTTTTCAAATTGCTTTTTGTGCTTTACCCTCCCAGGCTCCCAAGCCAACTTTTTATGTTTGGGATCCTCGCTTTACACAGGGACCTTCTTGGCTTTACCGGGGCCCTTCTTGACAGGCCAAGGACATATAAACATTAAGTGCATAAAACAAGCAAGCGCATAAACATTCAAATCCTTGATGTAACTATGCATTTTTATGCAATCATGTAACTTGGGAAGTTAGCGACTTATTCAGTAACGGATTCAGAATCGGCCCAAACTTCGGCCTTATGTCAATACTGGCACGCTGATAACGAATATTACACTCATTTTGCTGTTCAATGTCATCATCAAGATTACATTCAATGTCAAAGGTGAAAGGACGGGGATTCGCATAACGTCACGAATTGATTGCCGGATCCTTTCCAAAGTGGTCTCAGATGATAGACAGGGTCCATATTTAACGTCCGTGATTGTGACCTCAACCGTGACATTTGACTTTGGAGGTAAAATTCGAGGTCAAACGACCGGGTACCGCATAACGTCCCAAATTTATTGTCGGATCCTTTTCAAAGTTGTCTCAGATGTTTAACAGGGACCATATATAACGTCCATTACTGTGATCTCAACCGTGACCTTAAGCCTAGGAGGTTAAATTCGAGGTCAAACGACTGGGTACCGCATAACGTCCCGAATTTATTGTCGAAAACTTTCCGAAGAGGTCTCAGATGATATATGGGGTATATTATCGATTTTGATCGATTTTCATCGTATAGGTCAAAACTCGATTTTGACCTTCAAGGTCAGAGGTCGGAATCAAGTTCAGGGTCACAGACGTTAGATATTGACGCTGGCTATCATTGAGGTTCTATAGGTCAGAGTGCCCCCTCAGGCGCCTCTGGGGCTTCATGGATGCAGAGCAACCCAGGCCTTTGGAGCATCAACTAGACCTCGCACATTTGGCTAGTGCGGCCAGAGACGAAGCCAGACCTTCGACAAGGGGGCACGGCATCCCCAGGGCCCCCTTAGCAAAGGCCCCCCTCCCCGAAAAAAATGGTGCGAAAATAAAAATCTCCCGGGATTTAGGCCACTATATTTTGCAGGGCCCCCAAAAAGTCGCAAAAAGAGACGTCGCCGATCATTTTTTTTTGTGAAAAGTCGGTCCATTGGGGGGCACGTGAACCCCGTGCCCCCTATTAGTGCCTCAGTGCACGAAATAGGGCCTGTGCCCACGGTGCTCTTACACAATTTCGCCGTATTTCGCCGATCTGGCCAAATACGGCGACTTTTTTGGGGAGCCCCCTGAAAAATAACGTTTTTGTGGATTTTTTTTCGAAACAAAAGTTGAAAATATGCCCCTCTAAAAATATAGTGGGCCAAATCCGATGATTTTGTTTTAGTGGGGTTACCTTGTGCCCCCAACGACAAAATTGACCCCCCCCCCCCGAAGCGAATCCTGGGTACGCCACTAATTGTGACCTGATCCAAGAAAAGACTGAAATACTTTCAACAGAGCTTGTCCAGAGCTATCTAATTTCGTTTTGCTTGCGCTACTCGCTACGTTGCTAGTTTTCGAGATCTTACGGGGCAGGAATTAACCCCACCCTACAGTTCGTGTTCGGCGCGAACCCCCTGCAGTGCGGGACAACACTTAAAAAAAAACCCCCCCCCCCCCAGGGGGGGCCATGTGAAATGCCAAGTCCAAAACTCAGCAACCGCTGGGTCGATTTTCTTCAAATTACCACCAATCGATTCAGGACAACGAAAAACTTAGCCGTTCTGAAATTGGTGATCCTAGGTAACCATTATGACCTTGAAAAACCAATAAAACCGAAAAACCACATCCATGCCAAGCGCAAACTCAGGAACCGCTGGGTCGATTTCTTAAAACAAGCACCAAACGATTCAGGACAACGAAAAATTTAGCCGTTCTGAAATTGGTGACCCTAGGTAACCATTATAACCTTTAAAAAACAATAAAACCAGAGAAAAAATATAAAAATGCCAAGTCCAAACTCAGCAACCGCCGGGCCGATTTCCTCAAAACAGGCACCAATCGATTCAGGACAAAGAAAACTTAGCCGTTCTGAAATTGGTGACCCTAGGTAACCATTATGACGTTGAAAAAACAATAAAACCAAAAAACCACATCGATGCCAAGCCCAAACTCAGGAACCGCTGGGTCGATTTCCTTAAAACAAGCACCAATCGATTCAGGACAACGAAAAACTCAGCCGTTCTGAAATTTGTGACCCTAGATAACAATAATGACCCTGAAAAAACAATAAAAAGAAAAAAACATCCATGCCAAGCCCAAACTCAGGAACCGCTGGGTCGATTTTTTTTAAAACAAGCACCAATCGATTCAGGACAACCAAAAACTTAGCCGTTCTGAAATTGGTGACCCTAGGTAACCATTATAACCTTTAAAAACCAATAAAACCAGAAAACAAAAACAAAATGCCAAGTCCTAACTCAGGAACCGCTGGGCCGATTTTCTCAAAACAAGCACCAATCGATTCAGGACAACGAAAAACTTAGCCGTTCTGAAATTGGTGACCCTAGTAACCCATTATGACTTGGAAAACCAATAAAACGAAAAACCCACATCCATGCCAGCCAAACTCAGAACCGCGGGTCGCTTTTCTAAAACAAGCACCAATCGATTCAGGACAACGAAAAACTTAGCCGTTCTGAAATTGGTGACCCTAGGTAGCCATTATGACCTTGAAAAACCAATAAAACCGAAAAACCACAACCATGCCAAGCCCAAACTCAGGACCCGCTGCAGGAACTTGGCATTTTGGGTTTTCTGGTTTTATTGGTTTTTCAAGGTCATAATGATTACCTAGGGTCACCAATTTCAGAACGGCTAAGTTTTTCGTTGTCCTGAATCGATTGGTGCTTGTTTTAAGAAAATCGACCTAGCGCTTTCCGAGTTTGGGCTTGGCATAGATGTGGTTTTTCGTTTTAGGGGTTTTTCAAGGTGCATCCATGGTTACCTAGGGTCACCCAATTTTCAGAAACGGCGAAGTTTTTTCGTGTCCTGAATGGATGGTGCTTGTTTTAAGAAATCGACCCAAGCGGTTCTGAGTTGGCTTGGCATGGATGTGGTTTCGGTTTTATTTGGTGTTGTTTTCAAGGTCATAATGGTTACCTAGGGTCACCAATTTCAGAACGGCTAAGTTTTTCGTTGTCCTGAATCGATTGGTGCTTGTTTTAAGAAAATCGACCCAGCGGTTGCTGAGTTTGGACTTGTCATTTCACATGGTCATGTTTTAGTGTTGTCCCTGCAGTGCGCGGGTTAATCAGAACGGCTAACTAATCAGACGCGGGTTAATACATCAACTATGTCAAAATTAAATGACTATATTACAAAAGTGCTTAAATTTGGCTCCTCTTTATCATAGACTAGCTTGTTTAATGTTTATATCACTTCGTATTACAAAAGTAACGGAGTAACGGAGTAACGGAGTAACTAACTTCCGTCTTCCGTTAAACGAGTTACTTTTTTGGAGTAACGGAGTAAAGAGTGACGAAGTTACATTTTAAAGTAACGATGCCCACCTATGGACGTTACAAATTTCCGTTTCGTTTGCTGTTGGCTAACGATGACGCCAACTACACGGACATCATTTATATTATATTAGTAGTGGTATTCGAACAATGACCTTGACTGGATACAGAGACGACGCATTACAGACAATTATTTTCTGGTCAAAACAAAAGGCAAAAACACCGTCTCCCCGAACCGAAAGTCTCGCAAATACCCACGGTAATCTAAGTAAAATACCATGTATTTATTCAAATCAAATAGCATACTTTGAGGAAGGAGCATGGGTTGCATGACTCCTACTGTCCTGCAAACATTACTTACTGTCAGCATAATACTATCTGTAGTTTAGTCTGTACCTATGATTTCATGCAATAGTTCTATTCACATTTTTAAGCTATCTCATGTTATGACTTGTAGCTCTTGTATGTTTTCAGGCCATTCTAGGAAATAAATAGAAACATGGGTGGCCTCCTGGGATATCCAGCTCTGTCTGCCCTTGCATACATGGTCGGTTGCTTCATCTTCATGAAAGGCTATTTTCCAACTTCAAGAAGCATAACTACTGGGGAAACTGACAACAATGAAAGGTAAAACTTGCTTATTTAGGTCCTGCATGTAATATATAGGTATGTGGTTGACAATTGGTCTCTTGTACTCACAACTATATATTTTTTCCTTTTGTTTCCTTGACAAAAATGGGCACCAAATACCCAACCTCAGGAGTTGTGGCAACAGTGTTGGAAAAGTTCACATTTGTTGGTTTTTAGACCACCAACAAATTTTTTACTCCCAAATCATGACTGGTAGAAATGTATTTTTTGTACTCCTCATTAATATTTATTGTTTAACTATTAAATGTGTGTGTTGAAGAGAAACCCCTTTTTTACTATGGAAATTAGGTTGGTAGTTCATCATTATTTATCATTAATATATCACACAGTGTTTCTTCTTTTTGGCGTACCATTAGGATATTTTTGTACTCTTCCATTGCAAAGATATGTACTCTCGCATCAACAAAAATAGTAGAATTCCGAACCTGTGTGGCAACCCTTAGCCCAAATCATAATAATTTCCTTAACAATATGAGAAACATCACATTGAAACTTGTATATGACCAATGGCTTATACAGTCTGGCAGGCTTTTGGGGATTTGAGAAACATACTTGGTGCTTAGGGTCTGTATGCATTTCTTGAGTCACACAGGAATAAGACAGATTAAAATACCTATGTCAACCCTTCCAAAAGAACTGCAATGGTTTGGTATATGCTACTGTAATTGACTTGACATACTCATCCATTTTTCAAAACTTAATTTCAATCCCTTTCAGCTGGAAGTACTGCCTAAAGCAGCATTTATAGGTTGATATAGGTATTTATATAGGTTGACATGTTTTTGGAGTTCTTAACTTCATATTTAGTGAATCTCGATTTCCAGATGGAGCTATGTGATCAGACATGTGCCTTCGGATCCCCAACAACGGATCCTTGGAGATCCTGATCTTTGTGGGATCTGGGAAATCCCGGATCCAGCCGGGATGCATAGATTCCACCTTCAAAAATTGTTGATCGGATCCCCGCTGGATCATAGATCCGTCTTCAATATTTGTCGACGGATCCGCCGTGGATCCGAGATCAAACAGGCACCGATTTTGCATAGCGGGACCATCCTGCACTCGAGTGCGATCCTGCCTCTGTAGACCCGCCAGATCTGCATTATACATATGCATATGTTTCAGAACCAATTTTTAAAGTAATTGGTCCAGTACTTTTTCCATTTCGTTGTTAATGCTAACTGAGCATGTGTGCAATCGCCTTTTAGTTAGATTGTGTCAATAAATAACTATATATTATGGCATATATACAAGTCGGATCCTGTCGGATCCCGAGAATCCGTTGGGATTAGATTCCCATTTTCATTCTGTTAATAATGGGATCACCTGTGGATCCCCAAGATCGCGTTGCAAAATTTAATTGAAAGATCCACTGGGATCCAAGATCCACTATTGTAATTTGTCGTGGGATCCAGTGAGATCAAAGATCCAACATTGAGTTTTGTCAAGAGATCCTCTGGAATCATAGATCCTACTTTCAGATCCATGCACATGTCTGTATGTGATGCTTGCACATTTGGAAAATACTAGTTGTTGATAGGTTACGATTGTCAAGCACTATCAACACATACTTGACATATTAAATGGTTTAAATATATTACAGTTTTGCCGAATTCTGTCAGTGACAAAGTTTGGCTCTTGCTATAATATACTTTAGTGTAGCAATGAATGTGATAATATTGTACCAATTTAGCCTAATAGGCAATGTCTTTTATTTTCCAGTGTGTCCTTCAATGAACCCTCTCCCAAGCTGGTTTGGATGGTGATTGATGCACTAAGAGCAGACTTCACTTCAGAAAAGGGAGCATTGCCTTTTCTTGACAAGATGAGGGAAAAGGGACATATGAGATCATATGTGGCATTAGCAGAGCCACCCACTGTTTCTAGACAACTGCTAAGAGATTCTGTGGTACGTAGAGATGAGACGTTCGCTGAAAGAATAAGGTGGTCTTTGTACAGTGATCCGGACTTAGCGATACCAGGTGTACTAGAGGCATGGTCTTTTAGGTACCGTCTGAGGTTGACATGCACACGCTTCACGGTTGGTCAAGGCAGTGTATCGACATAATATAGTGGACGGCACCACTAATTACAGGTTATGGTTAGAAAAGGTATAAATACTGGTAGTGGTAGCCCGGCTGTTTTGTTATGCAACATTTTCCTATTATATTGAACTTCACAAATTATACGTGTAACTTTTTTCACCATATGAGATGCTGAAGTGAAATCCTCCTCCATGTCATATCTTTGCAGCCCAGGCACTGACCATGGGTCTTGCATCATTCCTCTATAAAGCAGGTGGTGGCTAAACCCATTTATCTGCACCCAAGCACTGACCATGGATCTCATGCCACATGTCTGCACCTCAGGCGCTTACTAAAAGACCATGCCTCTAGTACCCTACGCTCCGATCACTGGTACAAGACCACATCTTCGCACCTCATGCTCTACGTGACCACAGATCTTGTACCACGCGTCTGACGTCCCCCAGGCGCTGACCACGGGCGCTGTTCCCGAGTTTCTGGACGTGCTCCGTAACTACGACGGCAGAGCGCTGGCTCAGGACAATGTGGTGCGGCGTCTGCGGCGCGCTGGCCGCCGGCTCGTCTTCTACGGAGACGACACGTGGCTCAAACTGTTCCCGGATGCGTTCCTGCGACACGACGGCACACACTCGTTCTTCGTCAACGATTACACCGAGGTTAGGGCACTAGGGGTGGTCGAGTGTGATGTTCCGGGAGCAGGGATCTCCGGGAAATCACACCGTGTTAGGTGTATGAGACTTAGTTCATTGATGCTCAATTGCCCGCTGATTTAATGATTTCGTTATCGCTGGTCTTCCTCTTTGTGAATGCTTATTGAAGATGGCCATGCAACACTTTATCAGTAGGTAACACTTCATCACTATTACTTTATAAAACGCACCCTGTTTCGAGCGTTTGTGCTTACATGTACTGTGTGATGAGAAGTCGACACGCCCTGGCTAAAGCATGTTGAACTCGCCACCCTCGCCGCCCTCTTCACCACCCTCGCCGCCCTCTTCACCACCCTCGCCGCCCTCTTCACCACCCTCGCCGCCCTCTTCACCACCCCGCCGGCCGTGTCGTTCTGTCTCTCAGGTGGACGATAACGTGACGCGCCACCTGCCGGGGGAGCTTGCCCGTGACGACTGGGACGTGCTGATCCTGCACTACC
Organism: Semibalanus balanoides; assembly: GCA_014673585.1. Taxonomy (NCBI): domain Eukaryota; kingdom Metazoa; phylum Arthropoda; class Thecostraca; order Balanomorpha; family Balanidae; genus Semibalanus; species Semibalanus balanoides. The sequence goes on from VOPJ01015477.1 coordinate 12,217, forward strand.
TCGGACTGGATCACATTGGTCACCTGGCCGGTCCGACCAGCCCTCTGATCCGGCACAAACTCACAGAGATGAGTGACGTCATGGAGCGGATCTACCGAGGAGTTGACGAGCTCAGCGCGGTACGTGCTGAAGTACGTTAACTGTAGGCACATCTGATGTGCTGTCTGTATGGTATAATGTGGCGTCGAACGAAAGTCGGAAACGCGGGGAGTTAGCTAGTTTGGTGCTATTCTCTTATCGAACATGATAAACTGGCAGTTACCGCTATTGTACTCCAGCACAATGCAGGAAGACACGTTGCATTTATTGAACCGCATCGGGACCTCTTCTGGTAGGTTACGTCTTATTGTCCGTCTCCCCAGACTGGTCCGCCGTCGATGATAGTGGTGGTATGTGGTGATGTATTGTTGCATTTCAGACTGGGCCGGTGCTGGTGGCGTTATGTGGTGATGTATTGGTGTATTTCAGACTGGGCCGCCGCCGGTGCTGGTTGTATGTGGTGACCACGGTATGAGTGAGGCCGGCAGCCACGGCGGCGCCTCGGCTCCGGAGGTTCAGGTGGCTCTCCACTTCATCAGCTCAGTGTACTCCGGACAGCCGCAGGTGGGTGTCCTCAGCTCCTGGGCATGGTGTGGAATCCCGCAGCGAGCGTACTGGAATCCCGAGAAGTGTCTTGTACGGTGACATCGCATCTCCAGCCACGGCTATCGCATTATTTTGTTATTGGACGTGATCTATATTTTGCTAATTCGTCCGAATATTTGGTAAAATCTTTCAAAATATTTCAATATATTGCGGGAATGTGATTCATGAATTGCAACTGTGTGATCTACTGTGACCTGTGACTGTCTGTGACCGCCTGTGACCGGCCTGTGACCGACCTGTGTTATCCTGTAACCACCTGTGACCTCCTGGTGTCACCCTCCGTCAGGCGGAGCCGGGTCGACAGGTCCGTCAGCTGGACCTGGCTGCCACCCTGGCCGCGCTGCTGGGGGTGGCCGTGCCTTCAGAGAGCGTCGGCAGGGTGATAGAGGATGCCGTCCGGCCGCTGGGAGACCACCGACTGGCAGCCGCACTCATCAACAACGGCAGACAGCTGCTGTCGCTCTACCGTCACATGCCGCACAGCACCGGCGCAGGTACGCTCTGCTGTGCTGTAGTCTGTCGCACTGCACACTGTCGCAGGTACGCAGCTGTGCTAAGTGCTGTCGCAACGCACACTGTGCGGACGTCTGGGCTGTAGTCTGTGCCGCACTGGCATCAGCTGTCGCGGTACCTGTGCTTTAGTCCTGTCGCACTGCACAGCTGTCGCAGGTACCTTGCGTGTCTGTCGCGCACTCACACTGGCGCAAGGTACGCTGGTGCTGTACTGTCGCACTGCACACTCGGCGCGAGGTACGCTGGGCTTGTAGCTGTCCCGCACGGCACACTGGCGCAGGTACGTTGGGTGCTGTAGCTGTCGCACTGCACACTGACGCAGGGTAGTCACTGTGCCTGTAGTCTGTTCGCACTGCACACGGCGGCACGTACCAGCGCTTGCTGTAGGTCTGTCCGCACTGCAACACTGTCGCAGGTACTCTGGGCTGGTAGTCTGTCGCACTGCACACTGGCGCAGCGTACGGCTGGGCTGTGTCCCGTCGCACTGGCACACTGGCCGCAGGTAACGTTGTGCTGTAGTCTGTCGCACTGCACACTGGCGCAGGTACGCACTGTGCGTTAGTCTGTCGCACTGCACACTGTCCCGCAGGTACGCTGGGCTGTATCTGTCGCACTGCAACACTGTCGCGCGTACGAATCTGTTGCTTTTAAGTCCTGTCGCAACTGCACCTTGTCTGCAGTAACGCTCCTTGCTGTATCTGTCGCACTGCCAGCACTCGGGCGCAGGTCGCCTGCTGTATCTGTCGCACTGCATGACACTGGGCAGGTACGCGCTCTGTTATGTCTGTCGCACTGCACACTGTCGCAGGTACGCTCTGCTGTAGTCTGTCGCACTGCACACTGTCGCAGGTACGTTGTGCTGTAGTCTGTCGCACTGCACACTGTCGCAGGTACGCTGGGCTGTAGTCTGTCGCACTGCACACTGGCGCAGGTACGCTCTGCTGTAGTCTGTCGCACTGCACACTGGCGCAGGTACGTATTGACATTGCATTTACGAACATGTACTTTTTATGCAAACTCACTGTTATCGTTTATCCACGCCCTTCACTCGGTATGATATGGTGCTGTATGACATCTCTGTGCTCTCCGTGTGTAAGACGTGGAAGCGGCAGTGCTGGCCGAGGCGGAGCAGCTGTTGGCTGCCGGTGAGGAACCAAACACGGCCGCCGAGCGGGCGGCCGCTGCCGCCAGTGGCGCCGTGCAGCGGATGCAGGCTAAACTACTGGCCGGCGCCACACAACACGATCAGGCGGCGATGGTGCTGGGCACTCTGCTGCTGACTTTGGTGAGACAGGACACGACTGGGCTGCAAATAAACGGGATCTTAATATATACCATTGTTCACAGAATATACTCATCAAATTGAAATACTTGTTCTTGCCCTCGGTACAATATTCCGAACTGATTAATTCACCTAACACCGGAAATTCCTTTATTGTATTGAGACATTGTCTGGTGTAACTGTGCGCTGCTGGTCCCCGTTGTCTACTGGACTGTACGCCTAACTGGAGCTGCTGTGTTGCCAGACTCTGCTGGTCTCCTGTACAGCGGCCGGCCCGTTCGCCGTCTTCCCTGTGTTCTCCTCTGCTCGGCTTGGTGTGGCGGCCTCCCTGTCTAACTGGGAGCTGGCTGTGTGCAGACTCTGCTGGTCTCCTGTACAGCGGCCGGGCCCGTGTCGGCCGTCTCCCTGTGTTCCTCCCTGCTCGGCTGTGTGGCGGCCCTGATGCTGCTCTGTGGTCTCGGCCCGGACGGTCGGCTGTGTGCGGCGGATGGCGCCCTCCCTGCACTGCTGATCGTCTTCACAGCTGCCCTCGGTGTGACGCACCTCTATTCCGCTGTGGGCCGCCGCCGCCGCCGCCGCTCGGACGTCACGTGGCCGGTGAGAGACTGAAAAATACAGCAGCTGTTTCCAGTACAATTGCGGTATATTGCTCTGCATAGTTTGAAATTGGCTTCCAAGTTTGCCTTCAATTGATGACAAATTGTTGTGTTTGATGCGTCCATTGCGGCATTGCCTCGGTGTCGTATTTTATAATTAATATGTGTGCGCTGGTTAACATATGTTTGAGATAAGTTCGCTTCACAGACCTGTGTATTAGTGAGTCCCCACGTTTATAGTTTGTTCATGTTGAGTGTGCTCGCTGGAGGCTGTGATGGTCGCTGTATCCAGTTTCTCCTTGCGCATGAACTGTGCACTCCTGGACATGTGTACGCGTATATGTCTATTTATGTGTGTTTCTCTGCCGCGTGTCTCTGAACGTTTGCGTGTGTTCCAGCCTGTGTGTTTCTCTGCCGCGTGTCTCTGAACGTGTGCGTGTGTTTCAGCCTGTGTGTTTCTGAACGTGTGCGTGTGTTCCAGCCTGTGTGTTTCTCTGCCGTGTGTCTCTGAACGTGTGCGTGTGTTCCAGCCTGTGTGTTTCTCTGCGTGTCTCTGAACGTGTGCGTGTGTTCCATCCTGTGTGTTTCTCTGCCGCGTGTCTCTGAACGTATGCGTGTGTTTCAGCCTGTGTGTTTCTCTGCGTGTCTCTGAACGTGTGCGTGTGTTTCAGTCTGTGTGATTCTCTGCGTGTCTCTGAACGTGTGCGTGTGTTTCCGTCTGTGTGTTTCTCCGCGTGTCTCTGAACGTGTGCGTGTGTTACAGCCTGTGTGTTTCTCTGCGTGTCTCTGAACGTGTGTGTGTGTTCCAGCACATGACGCCTCTGGACTACCTCCTGTGTGCCGGCTGCGGGCTTCACCTCCTCAGTCTGGGCGCCAGCAGCTTTATCGAGGAGGAGCATCAGACCTGGTACTTCCTCAGCACCTCTCTGTGGCTGCTGCTGCTGTGTGTCGACCTGCGGCGGCTGCGGCGAAGGAGCGGCCGGTCTGGCTCCTCCGCCTCCCGCGCCCGCCTCTCCGCCGCCCTGCTGGTCTCCTCCGGCCTCCTTCCGCCGCTGGAATCCAGACGGGAGACAAGTGGCTCCACCTGCCCGGACGTGGGCGACTGGCTGACGGACTCCGGAGCACCGTCCCTGGCTGGCCGCCGTCTGGGCGATTGCGCTGCTGCTGCTGGTGACGCCACTGCTGGCCACCCGGCCGGGGCGGCAGTGGCAGCGGCGGCTGGGTGGCGGCTGGTGTCCTGTGTCTCCTCCTGCGCGCGGGGTGGCCGGACGAGCGGCTGATGGGCGCCGCTCGTCTCCCTTCAGCAGTCGGTCTGTGGGCGGCCCGCGGCGTGTTCGTCCTGGCACTGTCCGCAGCGCTGTGGCCGAGCAAGGGCGGTCGGTTGGCGCGGCTGCGGCGTTGCTGGCTGCTGCTCTGTGGGCTACTGGTCCGGCCTCACAACCTGCCGGTGTGGACGGGCTGTGCACTACAGAGTGAGGGGCTGTTAGCCTGGCTGGAGGCAGAGCCGGATCGCTCGCCGATCACAGCCGCTCTGATGGCGCACTGGAGCGGCATGGCCGCGCTCTTCTATATGGTGAGCCGACGACAGGGGAGGCGCAGAGCGGTACGTGTATGTCGGTGAGAGGTACCTACACTGAATGTGTAGCGTTTACAGCTGCTGTGCTGTATTAGGAGACGTAGAAGGTGGCTGATACGTATAGAGTAAGACACATTTGGGTAACTTGCTGCAGATGCAAACAAATTGATGAGCGTTATGTGAATCTGGAAGTCGAGCGCTCATCCCCTTTATCTTTGACGTATGAACTCTGAAAATGATCCTTTTGTGCCTTGTGCCAATTTGTTTATTTCTGTCATGCCCGACTGAAGCCAGGTAGTCAGGCTTTCAATAGTTCAGTTCATCTAGTGGTGCGGCAACTGGCATATTCGACATCTTACAATCATCCTGCCGCACGGGCGATGACTGTACCTGACCTCTGCCTACCACAGGGCAACTCCAACAGTCTGGCCAGTGTGGACATCTCCGCCGGCTACGTCGGGGTGACAGGGCACAGCGCCACCGTGGCCGTACTGCTGACAGCCAGTCACACGTACGCCGGGCCGGTGCTGGCCCTGCTGACGCGCTGCAGCAACGCTGAGAGGCACAGGTGGGTCACAGAGGTCACGCCAGAGGCACCGGTCTAGAATTACTATGGGATTTCAGCCGCGGAGACACCATTTTTTGGCGGATATGTTAAGGACGGCGATCCGGATTCAAATTTCGCACGTAGCCTCATCAGCCTGGGCCCGATTTCTGTCCGTATAGTCTGTTACAAAGTAAAATCCCACAGTAAGGCTCTACGGTGACGTAGGATTGGTTGTGACCTCCTAACGACGTGACTACCGACGACTGAATTGACGATAAGAAGCACGTGCTTTTGAGGGTCACAACCTACGTCCACGATAGGCCTCTGCTGGGGGAACTGGGGCTATCGACAGAACGTGAAGTTACGAGTCAATGGCAAAGTACCCAGAGTTTGTATTTTCGTAAACAGACTACTATGACAGGAAACGGCGCCTGGGGCTGAACAATAGAACAGTTGCGAAAATTTAATTCGATTGCTGGCCATTTCTTGAACATTTATCACCAAAAACGGGGTCCTCACAGGGTCTGAAATCGTAGTAGGGGTCGTTAGCACGTTTTTTAGGGTCAAACGAGGCAGGTGCCCTATCAGCCAGTTTCCGCGCTCCTATGTACAAGGTTTTAGTCCCATTGTCAATTCCTGGAAGTGATGTCGTCAACTGACGTAAGCATCATCCTTAGCGCGAGAGGATTTGGTGTACGTCAGCAGATCCGAGTTTCGTAATGGATGTTATCTGAACATCACGCGCGCTCCCGCAGGTTTTAACACCCTCTCCCCCTCTGCGCGGCGGCAGGTGTTTCTCGGAGGTGCTGCACGTGCTGGTGACAGTGCGCGGCGGGTGCTGCTGGTGTACTGCCCGTCTGTCCCAGCCGCTTCGCTGCACACATATTCGTGTGGACTCCCGGTTCCGCCCAAAGCGTGCTTACGAGGCGGCGTGGACGCGCGGTGGTTGACCGCGCTTGTGGCTGTAGGACGCTCAGCCGTGGTAAACGGGGTGACGGTGCTCAGCAAGATTCGGATGGCCGGTGACGCTGCTGGATCAGGGTGTGGCGGCTCTGGTTGGCGATGAATTGTGGAGTTTTAGCTGTACAGTGTTTCCCTAATACTGTGATATGATGATTTGACACGCGCACTGGAGATGGGTATGCCACTAACGCGCACTGGAGGGGGAGGGGGCACCTTTGTGCCCCCCCCCCCTGAGATCTCCGAAAGTACGAGAGCTAAAACAAGCAAACTTACAGGGTACGTGGTGTTATGATCTACATTTGCTGGAACTTTGGTGACCTTTGGTCAATATCTTTAAGGTCGAACGAGGTCACGAAGGTCAAATCTGGCCAAATGTCAACATTTTGGGAATTTTACCTCTGTGACGTCACAGGTCGCAGGCAATGTGTCCAAGTTGTGTCCGGAGATTAACATTGACATTGTCAACCGAATGGCGTTTGAATTATCCCGATACGATGGTTCGGGCAGTGCGCGTGTTAAGCTGAGGCTCTTCGACTACTTGGGTCATGCGACAATATTGTGATATGAAGTACGGGTTAATGTGCTCACGGAAACATTGCCTTTAATGATAACCAGACCTCGCGAGTTTGGCTAGTCTGGTGTGTGTGTGCTGGAGTGTGCGCTGCCGCCTGGGATCTCGGGCAGGGATCGGGAAACTGTTGGAAGGAACAGAGGCGGCCAGCTGGCACCTTATACGAGGATCCAGCGGGGGTCGAACCCCCGATCCCTGGCAGAGATGCCCTAGTTCGCCGCCGCCCCCTGTTCGCCCCTGCCCTAGTAATCGCCGCCGCATCTGCATCATTCCCAACACGCACTGTACCTAGGATATTGGTATTCCTTCATATCGTCTCCATATATGGCAATTGGATACACAGCTCGAAGAAATCATATACGTAATTAGTTGATCTCTCTCACACACACATGCTCGCGTTGTCCGACAGTGGCCAGCGGTGGCGGCCGCGTGGACGGCTGGTCTAGAGGGCGCCACAGTCCCCTCTCCCGTCCCCTATCATCACAGCGACGCCGCCCCCGGCACCCCTCCCTCCCTCCCCTCCCCAGCTGCACAACGCGTCACGCGGTACTAATCAGACACGGCGCCGGCTCGCCCTACCCGAGTGTATAAAACGTCCGCGACAGCCGCGCTCTCTCCGGTCGCCTCGCGCGTCGCCGGTCCCAACAATGATATATACCGAGTCCTAGCACGCGCGCGCGCGCGCCGTATATGCATCGCCGCCGCCGCGACGCGCGTCCCCGGTAAAAGGTGGCCAGCGTGCCGAGAGCAAGCCGCTCCAGCGCTCGACTAGGCCGAGCGCGAAAACAATGAAAGCACGATAGTTAAGTGGTTGGAAACTATCTACCTGTAACAAGGCGCGGCGACCGTCCGGACAGGCGTCCGGGGCGGGCTACACTAACAAGTTCCACAATACCCTGAGATAGAAAACAAACAGAACTAGTGTGCAGTGCGCGGCCGGCCGGGCGACCGAGCGGCGGCGGCGGCTCTCAGCCGTCGGGCGGCGGCGGGGGCGGGGGCGGCGGTTGCGCGGCGGCGGCCGCCTCCTGCCGTAGCCGCTCCAGCAGCTCGTGCCGCAGCCGTTCCCGCTCAGCCACCTGCTGCCTCTGTAGTTCCTCCATGTCCAGCCGCTGCCTGTGGGGCAGTGCATAGCGTGGTCAGCTCGGACAGGCGGGCAGACAGCAGCGCTGTGTAATCGCATAGACCATAGATAGGGCGGCAGTGCACGGTGCAAGTCGAGACAATCGGATGCACTATTTGTACGCAATACGCATCGGGATGGGGAAAACAATGCTGGGTGAAGCCCCCAAGGCGTCAGTACTGCCATAATGATTACCGCTTGTCAATCGGATGTGGGATTCCAAAGATATAAGCTTCTGAAAATCGTTACGGTCGGGTCGGCCGCTTATATGTGATACAATTTACGTATTCAGTGAGGACTCGCTCGCGCTTCGCGCTCGCTCGTAATAAATATAGATACTAGAGATGCAAAACGAATCCTAAAACAGGAACCAGCACCGCCACCGTTATCAATGAGTTGGCACAGGCATCAAGCCCGGCCACATGTGACAGCACCCGCTAGACCCTGCAGCCAGCAATCTGCATGTCTACTGCATGATACATTAAGCAATATTTTAACCCCCCCCCCCGAACTTGTGTTGATCCCAGCATGAGACCGGCAAGCCTGAGTTCAGATACAGCTTCAGGCCCGTCGGGCCTGAATTTGGCCTGGCGCCGGCTCCGTGGTCCTGGAATTCGCACCCCCTTATAGATACAACACAGAACCGGATGACGGCTGTCGTGGCATCTCGGCAAGGCCAGGCAGTCACCGACACCTATCACGACGTCTCCCTCCACCTCTCCCCACATAAACTCCCGTGGGTCACGTCCCCGCGTGTCGACAGCACTCACTTGGCTAACAGCTCGATGAAGATGTCCGACATCTCGACGTCGGCCGGCTCACTGACGGGCGAGAGAGGCGCAGCCGACGGGGGCGGCGAGGAGGCCGCCTGCCGGCTCACCGTGATGGCGAACCGTCCCTTCCGTACCGGCGTGACGGGCTCGGTAGACGTGCCGGGGTCGGTGGACGGGGCTGAGAGAGGGAGAGGGGAGGCGTCATGAAACCGCGTCATCAGGCGTCAGTAGGAGTCTGAACATTGCCGAATTGAATGGAAGGGGAATACCAAACAAAAACTTTCAGTTATTGAATACAACATTCATAATGTGTTACGCAAAGTACAGCAGTTGAACGTTTGGAAAATTAATGGGTTTGGGGTACGTCGACAGCGAAAATCACTTGCGCTTAAGCAGAAGTTGGAGTTAACGTGCATACTGTTTATCCACTGTCATTTACTCATCAAGCATCATCGGGTTCCTCCTTTCAAAGATGCTGACCAGCCGGCGCTGACCGGGAGTCTGTACCAGCTGCGTCGTCCAGCGTTCTGCCGGCCCCCACCGTCACTCACTGCTGGCTCCGCTGCCGGCCTGGAAGGAGACGCTCTGGATCGGCAGCGTGTGCGTCGTGTCGATCGGGCCGACCGTCTCCCACTTGGCGAGCACGCCGTTCTCAGACCTGAGTCGACTCGTCCTGCGTCACCAGCATCGGCGTCGACGCCCCACGGTGTGCTGGGGGCCGGGGGGGGAGGCGGCGTTTAGAAACGGCCTCAGGGGCGGGGATACGTGGAACATGTGACAGAGGCCCTGGCATTGGAGAATATCAAGAGTTGATTTTGATTCGACAGTACCCGGTTTCAGCAGAGCGTTTGTGAAAACTGGAGCATATGTCAAGTCTGGGAAAACGAATCAGCTTTGTCAAAGATTGAAACGCATTCCTTGCTCATTCTGATTCTTTATGGGCGTTAAGGATGAGCCAACATAAATACATTTATTAACAGTAGGATCGCCGCAACTTGCCAGATTTTCCTCCACAAGCTGTTCGGCAAATGCAGCGTGTAAACAACGACCAGTCGTTAAATAGTATGACAATACATACAAGTCTGACGTGCTCGTCTGATAAAAACCAACGAAATGGCGGGAACCAACACAAATACGACTTCAATTTATCTTAAATCGCCATCTTCAATCATCTAAACCAGAACAGACGCATATCTAAAGCCCAGATATATGCACCAGGTGCAAATACATGTGCCCTGTTCGTTGGTATTGCAGTGACACAAGAGCCAAGCACATCGAGAATGACAACACCTGAATACAAGGCGCGACAATAGTTTACCGTCTCCTCTCCCCAGAGGATATCTGCTGCTTTGAGCAGAGCAGGGGGCAAATCTCTCACCAGCGGGTGTTAACCAGCAGGGCGGGGGGGGGGGGGGGGGTGAGAACGGGACGGAAGCGGCCACTCACCAGCGTGTTCTTGCCGCTGTGCAGCTTATTAAGCTCCTTCTCCAGGTCTGCCAGCAGCAGGGGCGTTGTCGCCTTGCGGCCTCGCTCGCTGCCAGTCGTCTCGGAGCTACTCGCTGAGCGCGAGACGTCCGAGGTGCTCTGCGGGGGTTTGACGGCGGTAGTACGGGGGGGGGGGGGCGAAGCCGGGAGGGTCAGCACAGACAGCCCCCACAGCCACACACAGACATAGACACGTACAGCCCGCCGAGTTACCGCGCAGGACTCACTACCGGGCAGCCAAGGGCAAATGCCATTGCATGCCGTCAACACATTGATGAGTTCTCTTCGGTCAGATACGTCGCGAGTAAAATGTATGCGCAATGCAATGCACGATGTAGCAAATATAAAGAACTAGACAACTACGACTGAAAGGGTGTCTGGCCATTTACTGAACTCGACACTAGCTACACGACCACGGAGGATGGCGCAAAGTAAGAATAGACTACCACTGCTCCTCCAAACCACCTCTGCAGAAGTCTGAAAACTAGTGCCGTTCGTGTCTGGTGCTAGTCAGATTTAGTAGCAGGCATACTGGTCGCCCGGGTAGGTGTGACATGCACCAAGCGAATAGAACACTAGGCACACGGGTTAGCGAAGTCCACGGGTTAGCGAAGGTAGACAGTGTTGTGAATGGGTGCGTGTATTCCCCCTGCAATTTTCGTGATCTATCGTGGTAGCAATAATTAAAGTATAAATCATCACTAGCATTCGTTAGAGACAAATGGCAGAAAATGCTCAAAATGCTGCAGGCTGACCGGTGATCGTACTCGGAGAAATTATCGGATTTAGCTACCTTCAGTTGGTGGTTATAATGACAAAACATGCAGGAAAAAAGTCACCAATCTCGCGCTTAGGAAAACCCCGAGCGTAACTGTAACTAGAGACAAACCAATCCGACCGAAGCATCGGTCTGAGTTGACCAATCGGAGCTGGGTGGCCTCCATGCACCAGCCTACCAAATCGCAACGCTCTAGACGGCGTGCTTTATCCGCAATGGTACAGTGGTGGTGTACCAGGGGGAAAGTACCGCTGCCAGAAGCTACCCATGCTGCCCGGCTCTGCAGCAGTGTATCGACCCTCCGCTGCAGCAGTGAGCTCCTATCCTCTCCCTGTGCGTCATCACAGTGCGCCGCCGACCCTGCGGCTGCCGTGTGGAGCGTGCTGCCAAACTCTACTGACTATGCTGTGAAGACCCCCGCGCACTCCTACCCGGCCAATCGGTCGGGTCAGGGTGTAGCGTTTAGTTGCGGGCGGCGGGTCAGTCCAGCCGGCCGCTCTGTTAGTACGTACCGCTCCGAGCGGCGGCGGCGGGGGCGGCGGGGTCAGGGAAGGGTAACTCAGGGTTCTGCCACTGCATAGCACGGCAAACACAGACAGGCAGCCACTGGGGCGGGGGCGGCCTACATTGCGGCGGGCGGCGGCTGACGAAGAGCGGACCGCAGCGACCGCCGACTGGCGCCGCGGCGACTGGAAACACGGCCTCTGTTAGACATAATGGCGGGGGAGGGCTGCTGTCGACACACTGGACGGTTCGGGGCGGGGCGGAGTGGGGACTGAAAGCAAGCCTCTGTAGACATACCGGTGGGAGGGCTCCTTCGACACACTGGACGTGTCCGGGCGGGCGAGTAGGGGAGGAAACACGGCCTCTGTTCAGAGCGTTACCGGCGGGAGGGCGCTGTCCGTACACAGTGGACGGTCGGGCGGAGTAGGGGGAGTGGAACACGGCCTCTGTTAAACTATACCGGCGGGGAGGGCTGCTGTCGAACACACTCGACGGTCAAGGGCAGAGGTGGGGGACGGAAACACGGCCCTCTGTTAGACATAACGGCGGGGAGGGCTGCCTGTCGACACACGGACGGGGCGGGCTAGAGTAGGGGGACTGAAAACGGCATCTGTTAGAACACACCGGCGGGAGGGCTGTGTCGACAAACTGGACGGTCCGGGGCGGGGTAGGGGGACTGGAAACACGGCCTCGGTTAGACATACCGGCGGGGAGGGCTGCTGTCTACACACTGGAGGGTCCGGGGCGGGGCGGGGTAGGGGGACTGGAAACACGGCCTCGGTTAGACATACCGGCGGGGAGGGCTGCTGTCGACACAGCTGGACGGTCCGGGGCGGGGCAGAGTAGGGGACTGAAACACGCCTCTGTTAGACAATACGCGGGGAGTCGGGCTGTCGACACATGAGACGGCCGGGGCGGGGCGGCAGTAGGGGGACCTGGAACACGGCCTCTGTTAAGACAGCACCGGCGGGGAGGGCCTGCTGTCGACAGACACTGGAGGGTCCGGGCGGGGGGGTAGGGGACTGGAAACAACGGCCTCGTTAGACATACCGGCGGGAGGCTGCGTCTACACACTTGGAGGGTCCGGGGCGGGGCGGGGTAGGGGGACTGGAAACACGGCCTCGGTTAGACACACCGGCGGGGAGGGCTGCTGTCGACACACTGGGCGGTCCGGGGCGGGGCGGGGTAGGGGGACTGGAAACACGACCTCTGTTAGACACACTGGGTCCTGGGGGCTGCTGTCTACACACGGACGGTCCGGGGCCAGGGACGGGGTTAGGGGACTGGAAACAACGACCTCGTTAGACACACTGGTCTGGGGGCTGCCTGTCGTATGTACCAAACGAAGGAGGGAGGCAGATGCAGACACCTGCACCGGGGGGGGGGCATAGCCCGGGTGGATACCAAAACGGACCATAAGCAAAGGGTCAGTAGACGAGATTACAGCCTGCGTCGGTACCAAAGGGATGATGAGCGCCAGGTCAGTGGACTTGACCGAGCAGGCGGAGCGGGGATGAGAAATAGTCACTGTGAATACCAAAAGCGGTGATAGTGGAGGATGGCCATTGTGGTGATGAAGTATGTTATAGCGACCAAATAAGACACGCTACCAAATTGTGAACATCCGAACGTGGACAGACACCGAGAGAACACTGACAGCTGAATATGACGAAAGGAGAAGACGGCATGTGCAGAGACTCACAGTCAGTCCGGCCGGAACTCTGAGAGAGAGTGCGTCAGTGATCAGCTGGATCTTATCGATAGAACACAATAGAGTTTTAAAACGCTATACAGTCGAGCTAAAAACAAACACATTTGAAGCTAAGCCCTTATCGTCGACATGTCAGCCGGTCCAAATGCCGGTGCTGGTGTATGCAATAGCAATACGTGAAGGAATGTGAGTGTGTGTGCAATGTGAAGCACAGCCAGAAACGTGCGACATTCGGTACGATGTTGACTGCTGAGGGAGAAATTGTTATATTCTCCCACTGATGACTTTTAAATAGCATGTGCAGTCAAAGCCACTCTTCTAAAATACGATATGAACATATGAATCACGATCAAGGGAATATCCCTTTTAGCAAAATAATATCCGACGATACCATCGCCAGTAAATGCGGTTGAACATTCCTTCATTCCAAATATTCACACCATCCCCAATATTGTGTTCCGGACATAAGCTATAGAACAGCATAGTGCGAACACGCCGTGTATACTTTACAACGCAGGCACACTCTGGATCAGTGCCACTCGCTCTCGCATGCATGACGATTATCAGGCCAAGTACAAGCGCAGGAGAACATAGATGAGAGAATCTGAACATTCTACCAGCTCCTGACCAGTACAGTTTGTAGTTTAATTAACTGGCACATAGAACGATTTCCCGAAGCAGGAACATGCGGCGTAACTTTATATCTATTCCACGTAGCAATAGTTGAAGCATGTGCCATAGTTTGGTAACATCAGACATTTTAATATAGATACCAAGTATCGCGCATATTTCGCGCTTGAATCAAACCTAGCGATATATACATATTTGTAGACGTTTTCAGATGTCCAGCAATGACGAAGCAGTAATAACTGACATCACGGCTTTTCCCGCACCTTCACCCTCTCACGCAATACTGATCAATGTTCCTCTACGTTTAACTTACATAGGTATCGCACATAAAAAACTGATACTAACCCTGACAACCAAATCGGATCCTCACAATCAAACACATATACACAGTTTTAGTATTCCTGTATGTTAACATTATAGTATATTACGCTTTATGATGTGCAAGTAGCGCTGCTCGGTGCTTGCTTAGTAGTTATACCTTTGGGTAAATGTAAGCAGATGCTCCGATCCCTCAGCGTAGTCAACACCACTAACCAATCACCATCGTAAGTCACTGCCGATGTTAGCGTCCAAAGCTCAGCCTTTCGATAAGGATGGTGCACGACCTCCTTATCTTTGGACTCAGCTGTTTAGTACCGACATATACACCGCCTGAGCTCGTCCAGTGAGCCGAACCAAGAAGCCAGGCGGACAACAGGCAGGACAACAAGCGAACTCCAAGCAGGCACCGGGTGGACAACTGGACATCAGGCAGACATCACGCGGACATCGGGAGCCGGTGGCGGGCAGCGTACCAAGCGAAGCAGAGAACACAGAGATAAAAAGAGTCGCGGATCACCTGGGAGAGCACACGTCGCGGGGTGGGCGGCGTCACAAGCAGAGTGGGCGAGCGAGGCACGTCCAGGCAACACGCTGACTACCGAGTGCGCCGCAGCGGTCCAGAGAGAGAGACCAGATCGGTCGAGAGAGACCAGCCGGGTCGAACGAGAGGGGGAGAGGGGAGAGGGGAGAGAGAGAGAGAGCAGAGTGAGAGCCAGTCGCACAGGGAGACGAGGCTGCAGCGCCAGGCTGAGCCGCGCTACGACAAACACCGACACAGCCGCTGACGCACCAGCCGACAGACAGGCAGACTGACTGACGGGATGGAGATAGATAGAGCAGCGAGTGGGCACATTGAATGGGGCGCTATGGATCATTCGATTTTGAGATTGCTCACAATTATGCTACGATGGCAACACAGACACGAGTGGTGCGCACAACAGGGGGAAAATCGACCAAAACTGGCTACACTATTACGGAAAATCCCGGCCAGGAGAACCTTAGGTCGGCTCTTAACCATTCCTTGTCAAGTGTTGGCAGGAGCCTGAACTTGGCGTAGCACTCTCCGATGTGCATATCTTTCGTCCATGACGTGAAATGGTAATGTACCGGACTGGTCACCTTCAGGTAAAAGGTACTTGATAACCTGTATTATTGCGTTTATTGAAATATATTAGGAATTATTCATGAATGAATTTATTTATTACCAACTAAATAAAAATATCAAATATCATTATTGTTCCAAGTTTTAGTATTATTCACTACAAGACATGGCATGACTCATGAATTAAAAGTTTCGTAGCGAGTTTTCGGTCGATGTTTCCCCACTGGCGCGCTTCATTAGAGCAGCATTCAGTAAGCAGTGACTACACTACACAGGTCAGGCAACACCGGGCGGTACTGCTACGACACGAGGATCAGCCAGCCACAGCCAGCGTGACACCCCGTTCACAGAGACGATGCTGTTAGTGACGGGCGGGGGCACAGAGTCGGTTATTTAACGACACAGACGACCGCAGTGGCCACAACAGCAGAGCAGCGCAGCACTCGCCTAGCAGCGGTGCAGCCAACTTACTGCCGGGGGGAGGAGTCAGGCCGGACAGACTTGACAGACAGTGAATGAACTGGTGAGACAGCGGGAAAGGTCGGGTGCGGAGGGGGTGACGACGTGCGGCCTTACCTGCGTTGGAGGCAGCTGCTGCGACATGGAGCTCTCCTGGCCCAGTCGGGACGCCGCCGCCGCCGCACCCGCCGAGTCCGGCTCCCCACTCCTCGCTATGGACCCCGTCTGCAGTCAGGTCAGGTCAGGTCAGGTCACGGTCAGGTCAGGTCACGGTCAGGTCAGGTCACGGTGGGTTTAGCTCAGTTGAGCAGTTGGCCAACAGACTTTGTCATTCGTCAGTGTCATGTTCTGATAACAGCATTAGCAGGTTAAAAAGCAGACTGGCGACATGTGTACATCCTCGTCCCAGGTCTCCAAGCGGAATCACGCAATATTTTACGCAATCAACTTAACAATACAGTGTTATCATATTTAACTGGGTGTAATACAAAGTACAAAAGTAACAGTGCATAGCAAATGTTCTGTCCATTTCCTCGACACCACTGGCGGTCTGTCGGTGCTGCACGCAGTGGAATCCAATGCAATTACTCTAGCCCTTGCCTCCGGTATCAGGGGCGAGGGCATACATAGTTTCATTAGATTTCACTGCGCGCGGCACCGACAGACGCGCCAATGGAGCCGGGGCAGCGGACAGAACATTTACGCTGCACTGTACAGTGAGTCAGGTGATTTTTGGCGTCCAGTGAGAGATAGATCACTTGACAGCGTGACGGCGTTGGAATGGTACAGTGTGCAGTGACGTCATGCAGTGGAGACGCAGATCAAATTAGGCTGGTTATAAGGCGGTGGTGGCTGAATGTCAGAACAGTGACGGCTACACAACATGTACACATCAGAACCGAACGATGACAAGCTCATCCGCGAACCCAGTCAGCAGCAAAACTAAGGCAGGCGTCAACAAGCACAAGCTAATAGAGAACTCAGGAGTAAGGCGAAACCAGGCGTACCCGAGCCACAGGAACCAAAGCAACACCAGGAAGCAGAACTAAAACGCAACTCAAACCCATCCACCTGCCTAACAGCCCAACTGGCGAACGACAAACCAACAGCAACAAAAAACGTTCCGCCGCCGTTCGTTCGCGGATGGTAAGCAAACACCGAAGCAGCAGCGAAGCGGTCCTGTGGACGAATTCTCCCGACAACAGCGTTGCTTAACCACTCTGGCAGGCAGGCGAGTGTGCGGTGGCCAAACGTTGTGACGTCCACCAAGCCCTGCTGACATCTACCGAACACCTGCCGCATATCTGCCGAACACCTAGCTCTCGTCGTCTGCCATCCGCTGGGCCTGTCCGCGGCAGGACCGACGCACCACTCACAGCGAGGGGGACCGGTGAAGGGGCGAACAGGCGCACCGTGGGCGGCGAGGCAGCGAAGGCGGCGGCGGCGGCAGCGACGGCGGCGGTCGGGTCGTCGCAGTGCCAACTCCAGGGACGCAGCGAGCCGGTGCGGGAGCCGGAGCCAGCGGGAGTCAACGTGTCCTGAGCCGACGGCCGACACCGTCACACCACCCGTCAACACCCGTCACATCGTCCACCGTCACACCACACCCGTCAGACCACACACATTGCACAACGTTACGGGCAGTTACGCAGAGCTAACCCAGTTCGCAGCTGACACCGCCAACAGCAGCCGGACAGGGTTTACACAACTCGGACGCGTACATGGTACACCGCTCCTATCACCAGCTGCCCTGCGCGATGGCTCTCATGTCAGTGCTCGACAGAATCCATCAATGGCCTCGACTCGATAACCCCCTGATGGCATTTTCATGCTGGTTATTCAAAGGGAATTCGCAGCACCCTGACATTATATGTACATGCTCAGAGCAATGTCCTCTCTAGTTAATGGGGTTAAGTGCAATCGGGTTGGCAGCGGCTAGTACGAGTTAGTAACACACACTGCAACAGGCACACATGTGGTCCCGACTTCAATCCGGTGAATGTCCAGTGGAAGAAACGCTAAGAGTATAGCAATCAGAAGCCTGATATCTGACCCCGCTGAAGCCGAGTCCGACTCTGTATCTCTCAGCTGGCAGCATACAGTCCATTAGTGTGACTGAGTCAGCAGTATGACTGTGTAAGGTAACCCCAGGTCTGCTCGCTCCCTTATCCCCTCTGAGTCCCCCTGAGCCTCTCTGAGCCGACAGTGAATGTGAAGGTATTGTCTGAGTTCTGTTCCCGCCCTAGCCTGGATCTCAGTCGGAGTGAGTCCGAGTCGGAGTCGGAGTCTGAGTCTATCTGAACACCCCAGCTCACCGCTGTCTGCGCGGCGCCGGCGCTGGTGATGCTCGTCAGCCGCCGGTTGACCTCGGCCATATCAGCAGCCGACACGGCGGAGAAGACGGGGGTGGACGGCTGAGAGGCAGCCTCGAACGAGCCGTCCCACGGCGAGGTCAGCCGCACCAACTGCTTACGGAGCTCCTCCAGGTTACCCACACCGCTGCAGGGAGGGGGGGGGGGTGACATCGGTCAGACGAAGGTTACACCACACCGCTGCCGGGAAAGTGGGCATCGGTCAGACGACGCCAGCCACCGACACTGATGTCACCGGGAACATGTGGCAATCGGCTGACACACACATGCAATTCATGATATTCAGGAGGATGTATATGGTATAGTGGCAAGGAAAGGTACCCACAAAGCTCGTATCGATAGGATTAAACAGCAGGCACATAAAACAAATGCAAACTGAAAGACACCACCCGTGGCCATCAAGCAACCTACAACATTGTCATCAACGGACCTCATGATGCTGATTTGGGGCTTTTGGTGCCCCTGCTTCTACGGTTACATAGCACCCACCACGACTTTGACGGACCTCGCAGATGACCGACATAGTCAGTTTATTAAGGACTCCATAAAACATGGCTATTCTGTCCGCACGTCATGAACATTGCCAAATACTGCCTACATACATATTTAAAATGTATAAAAAATATAAATTTCTAGATTGGCAACTTACACACACAATACACCACACACACACGCCACCACGCACGCACACACGCACACACACACACACGCACACAACGCGCACACACACACAACACACACACACACAACACGCACACACGCGCGCACACGCGGCGCGCGCGCCGCGCGCGCACTCCGCACGCACACGCGACAACGCACACGCACACGACACGCACACGCACACGCACACGCACACGCACAAGCACACGCACACGCACACGCACACGCACACGCACAAGCACACGCACACGCACACGCACACGGCACACGCACACGCACACACCAACACAACCACACACACACACACACCACACACACACACACACACAACAACAGCGCACACGCGCACGCGCACGCGCACGCGCACGCCACGCACGCACGACGCACATCGCACACGCAACGCACACCACCGCACCGCACACGCACACCACACGCACACGACAGCACACACACACACACACACACCATTACAGCGCGATCATTAGCGTACCGTCCAGCACTCACACTCTCCCAACATTACCACTGTCTCCACCTGCTCAACCTGTTGTTCTGGTCTGCGCGAGAAGGAGAGCTCCGGCGGACCTCCGCCCCGTCAGCTCGTCAGAGCGCGTTCGGCGCCGCCGGGTGTCGGAGTCGGCGTGGCGATCGGAGTCGGCGCGGGTGCCGGCGGCGGGGCCGGGGTCAGGAGCGGGGTCACCGGCGCCGGCAGATCGGCCGCCACCTGCGGGTGGCTGATGGGCGCCCGAGTCACCCCGACCGTCTGGGTGACGGCGGCCGGCGGCGGACCGCAGACGGGAGCCGCCGCTGGGGCGGGGGCGGGGGCGGCGGCGGCGCTGGACGTCGTCGCTATGATGGAGAACCCACCAGACACCACCGGAGCCGGGGCTATCGACGGCGCTGCCGGTGGCGGCATGCTGACAGCGCCCTCCGACAGGGTGGTCACAGAGGACACCGTGAGCGCTGCCGGCTGAAATGGAGCACCACAGGCCAGTCAGTCGCAGCGGACACCGTGAGCGTGCGGCCTGAATGGGAGCACCACAGCCAGTCAGTCGCAGGCGGACACAAGCTGGAGCGGCTGCCGGCTTGAAATGGCAGCCACAGGCCCAGCACTCGCAGCGACACCGTGAGCGCTGCCGGTGAAATAGGAGACCCACAGGCCAGTCAGTCGCGGCGGACACCGTGAGCGCTCGCGGTGAAATGGAGCACCACAGCCAGTCCAGTCGCAGCGGACACCGTGAGCGCTGCCGGCTGAAATGGAGCACCACAGGCCAGTCAGTCGCAGCGGCGAGCACACGGGATTGACCCTCTTCTTCAGCCACAGTCCCCAAGATAATCATTCCACAAACAGAATATACTTGTTCTTTCACGAACATTCTCCAGAATCCACACTGGCTGCACCTGGCGACGTTTCAGCAGCCCAGCCTACTGGCCCTCCTAGCCCTCCTGACCCCCCCCCCCGTCAGATCAGGTCCGCTCCGCTCACCTGATGCTCAGAGACGGGCGACTGCGGCGTGGACACGGGACTGGTGGGCGCCACCGAGCTGACCACGAACCGCGAGAGCCTCTTGGGCGCCTGCCGTGACACGACACCAGAGTCAGTCGGCCGTCCGACCCGTCACTGAGGTGGGAGGCTGGTGGGGCGCCCCGGGTCAGTACCGGCTGCAGGCCACTGGACGACCAAAGGTAGAGGACCACAGGCGCAGGAACGGGCAACAACGGAGCAGGACGGAAATAGTTGGGTGGGTGTGACAGTCACCAGGAGAGGACCTAGAGGCAGCATCCTAGCAGACCATGATGATGATTTGGGCTTAAGGGCGCCTCAACTCAATGGTTATGTGGCGCCCATATCCTAGCAGACCAGTGACTGGCTCTGCTGACGACCGCATACGACAGCGAGAGGGCGAGGGCGAGGGCGAGAGAGGGCGAGAGAGAGCGAGAGAGAGCGAGAGAGAGCGAGAGAGAGCGAGAGAGAGCGAGAGCGAGAGCGGAGAGCCGGAAGCGAGCGGAGCAGAGAGAGAGAGACACGGACACGGGTAGCTCGGACATCACGGGATCTGATAAATCTGCCAGGGCCCAGCAGGAACTGACAGGCCATGGGATAGGGTGGGACCAACCTGCAGCACGGATCAGACCCAGCGCGACATTACATGGACACACACAGCTGTAACCCGGGATAGATGATGAATTAATTAATTCAACGCGATGGTAAAGACAATATTTGGGGTAATATTGAAGACTTCATCGAGCTTTGTATGCTAAATAAAATAGTGATAATAACAAATGCAAATGCAGCATGACTTATACACCATGAAACCAGAATGGCTGACTTTGTTAACCCTGAAGTCCGTTTGGTTCAACAGCGAGTCTTAGCAGCACAATCATACATCGAGGATGGGGGGAGGTGGGCAAACAGCGGCTGCCGACACCGCACGTTGTATGTGTGCAAATACAGATCACTGAAGTCAGCAGAACGTATGCCAACACCAGGAGATGCACCGGAAACCCTCGGAAACCGGGGAGAGCAGAAATAGAAACGAAAGCAGATACAACCCAAGCAGAGTCACAAGTCGTGTATAGTGTATACCCGGTCAAAACCAAGGACCGTCTGAAAACAGCAACTAAAAATAACCGGCTCTGTACAGGCAGTCATTATCCAGTCAACGCAACAAAATACTCACACTAGCTAGGCTATGCAACTAGGTCAAAGACAACGGACAAATGTCAACAAAAACGACCGCTAAGCGCATACAGGCGCCAGTCAGTCACTAGCTGCTGCAGCTGGCTACACGCACTGAGCGGGCGGCTCCCCACACACCAGCTCGCGGACACGGCGAGAGCACGAGCAATGCCTGACATGGGCACAAGCAGGCCAATTTGAATACTGCATTGACATTACCCAGTTAAATGAGATTACATCCAAACACAACGTGACCACTGAATGTTGCTCAAGCGCGACAACAATGCATATAATGAAGCACTAACACTGCCTTCAGCTGTACAATGAATGTCATCAAGACATTACATGCCCCACCACAGATGGCCTCCCTCAAGTGACGGTGCGTACTCAGGGTCCGTCTGAACGGTCCCTCGTACCCGGCAATCAACAGAAGCCACCAGAACCAGAGAGAGCGCGCTCCAGAGACAAGCAGCCAGTACAAGACCTCGCTTCGCGGCGAGTCACTGAGAGAGAGAGAAATAGAGAAGAGACCACATCCAGGAGCTGCAGTGGTCGGTCGTCGCCCTGAGACTCGACGGCGTCTGAGGCGCTCGTGTGAGGCACGCGCAGACGAGGGGCGGGAGAGAGCCAGACACCCAACACGACAGGGCAGCCGGTCTCGTGCACCGCAGGCGGTCCGGCAGACAAGCAGCGAGCTGCAGCAGGCAGCGGGCGGGCAGCGACACACATACCTCGGCCGCGGCGGGGGCGGGGGCGGCCGCTGGCGTCACAACACTCGCGGCGGCTGCGGCGGCGGCGGAGGCTGGCGCTGGTGGCGGCTGTGCTGGCTGCTGGTCCGTCTCATGCTGGGCCGCGCTGGGAAGAGCCGACGCCGGCTGCCGGCCCGCAAGCTGCTGGTGGGAGCTGGAAAGCTGGGACGAGGCCGGATGGACAGGGGCTGGCGGCTGAGAGGCGGTCACGTGATCAGGGGCCGATGGCAGGGAGGCGGTCACGTTATCAGGGGCCGATGGTAGGGAGGCGGTCACGTGACCAGGAACTGACGACGGCTGGGTGGGAGCGGCCTGCTGAGTAACAGCTGAGTAGCTGGGAGCTGACTGGTGGGACGCAGCTGGCTGGAGGGAAGCAGCTGGCTGAATGGGAAGCAGCTGGCTGGAGGGAAGCAGCTGGCTGGAGGGAGGAAGCTGGCTGGAGGGAAGCAGCTGGCTGGAGGGAAGCAGCTGGCTGGTGGGAAGAAGCTGGCTGGAGGGAAGCAGCTGGCTGGAGGGAGGAAGCTGGCTGGAGGGAAGCAGCTGGCTGTAGGGAGGAAGCTGGCTGGTGGGAAGCAGCTGGCTGCAGGGAAGCAGTTGGCTGGGGGGAGGAAGCTGGCTGGTGGGAAGCAGCTGGCTGGTGGAAAGAAGCTGACTGGAGGGAAGCAGCTGGCTGGTGGAAAGAAGCTGGCTGGAGGGAAGAAGCTGGCTGGAGGGAAGAAGCTGGCTGGAGGGAGGAAGCTGGCTGGAGGAAGCAGCTTGGCTGAAGAGAAGCTGGCTGATGAAGCAGCTGGCTGGTGGGAAGCAGCTGCTGAATGTAAGAATCTGCTGGAGGGACAGCTGGCTGGAGGGAGCACTGGCATGGAGGGAAGCACTGGCTGAATGGAAGCAGCTGGCTGGAGGGAGGAAGCCGGCTGGAGGAGGAAGTGGCTGGGAGGGAGAAGCTGCTGAGGGAAGCAGCTGGCTGTGCGAAGAAGCTGGCAGGAGGGAAGCGCTGAGTCTGAAGGGAAGCAGCTGGTGGTGGGAAGCAGCTGTGGTGGAAAGAAGCGGCTGGAGGGAAGACTGTCTGGAGGGAGCAGCTGGCTGGGGGAAGCACTGGCTAATGGAGAAACTGCTGAAGAAGCAGCTGATTGGCGGCACCTGATATACAGCAGGTGGTGATGGATGGGTGGTGTCGGGACACAGCTGGTTGTAGAGATAGCTGGTTGTAGGAGACGCTTGGTGGTGATCACGCTGGCTGGGGTCACAGCGGGCGGTGGTCACAGCTGGCTGGGGACACGCTGCGCTGGTGGACACAGCTGGCTGGTGGGACACAGCTGGCTGGTGGGACACAGCTGGCTGGTGGGACACAGCTGGCTGGTGGGTCACAGCTGGCTGGTGGGAGGCAGCTGGCTGGTGGGTTACAGACTGATGGGAGACGGGCGGCTGCTGGGGCATCGCGGGATGCTGCACAGTGTGGCCACTATTCTGAGCCGACTGCGCAGGATAATGGCCTTGGTGAGGAGCCATCGGCTGCCCCGGCCCGTGTCCGTGCGCCATGACCGGCTGCTGGGGTACATAGCCGTGGGACACGGCTGGAGGATGCTGAGGAACATCAGCATAAGACTCAGCCGGGGTGGGGAAGGAAGGAGGACCGGTCACCGCGGTCGGCAGCGGCGGCAAAGGTGGGAACGCCTCCAAAGACAGCTTTACTCCGTCTACCTTGGGCAGACAAGGGGTAGCAGCTGCAGGGGCGGGTGGGTAGCCCGCTACGCCGGGATTAACTGGGGTGGGCATTTGAGGTGCCCCAGCGGCCACCGCCTGCGGCGCTACGGGTGCCGGGACCACAACGGAAGCTGTTGGGTGGGGAATGGTAGGAGCCATGACAGCAGCAGGAACAGGAGCAGGAGTCGAGGCCGGAGCCGGAGCAGCAGATGGAGCTGGAGTCGGAGTAGGGACCGGGGCGTGGCTAGAGACAGACGGCGGATGTGACAGGCCGGACAAGTGGGCAGGAGCAGACAGCTGGGCCGCGTAGGAAGGGTGGGCAGCGACACCAGCCGGCTGTACCGGCTCCACCGGCTGCGCCGGGGCAGACAGCTGAGAGGCTACCGCCGCCGGATGGACAAGGTGAGCGGCCTGGCTCGGGTGGGATGGGTGAGCGGCCTGGCTCGGGTGGGTGCCGTGGGACTGGTGTGTGCCGTGGGACTGCTGGACAGGATGGGATCCGTGCGACTGATGCAGTTGGTGGGTTTGCTGGGATGATGACCGGGTGTCGTAGGCGCCCAAGGGGTGTCCTGGTGGTCGGTGTACCGGGGTGCGTACGTGGCCGGCCGGCGGCCGGGTCGGCCTCCCCACCTGCGCGGCGGCGGCAGTCTCGGGCGGCAGCAGATCCGGGGGCGGGTAGGCAGCGGCGGCGGCAGCAGCGGCGGCACCGGCGCCGGCCGAGTGCTGCAGCAGCGCCGTCAGCTGCTGCGGCGTCAGCGACACGATCTGCAGTCCGTGCTCGGCCTGAAGTAACACCGGGTACGAGCCGCCCGGCACCGACAGGTACGGTACCGGCGGTGCCACAGCAGCAGCAGCAGCAGCAGCCGCTGGGGTGGCGGCCGGCGGCCGCGGCCGCTCGACGCCGGCCGGTCCGGTGGCGCTGGCCGTACGGCGCGTCGGTTCCTCTCTCTGCCGGACACGGACACACACCAGCCGTCACGCACGGGCACGGGGCGGGCGGGGGCCTGGCGGCGCGCGGCGTGGGGCGGGGGCGGACCGACCTGCTCGTCGTCAAAGGAGGGCTGGCTGCGGTGGAAGGAGCCGGCGGCGGTGGCTGCGCAGCTGCCCATCCCAGCGGCAAACTCCAGCTGCAGGTGCTGACGGATGATGGCCTGCAGCTGCTCGCCGAAGTACTGCGCGTCGTCCCGCGGCAGCAGGTGGGCCTCCGTCTGAGGACGGCCGCGGACGGTGTCGGTGTCAGACGACGGAGACGGATAGATGCATGACACCACATCGTTTCATTGACCGATGGCAGAGAGGCATGGCCAGGACATCAGGCAACATTGCGTATCAGCGTTGCCAAATCGCTCACTTCAAGATGGTCGTGCTGCATACCAAGCTGAACACTAAATCATCCGTATTCTGTATAACCCAATCACTTGTTTACACATTTTCCAGGTGGTGCACATAACCGCTCGTAGAGGGAGAGCAGATCCTCCCCCATGTTCGGTTATCCCACCCCGGGTCTGACCATTTTATAGGAGATGGCCGACACATCTGCCTCGCGCAGGTCGAACTTGAAGGTGATGGCCTGCGACTGGTTCGTCTCCAGAAGACAAGAGACTACAGGACCGTTGTCGCTTCCCTTCACCTGTAAGGGAGACACGCGCTTCGCTCAGTGGCGCTTCGCTCAGTGGTAAACGATAGCACGCCCTTCGTTCAGTCGCACACGCAAACGCACGGGAATCGCACGGCGCACGTCTTCTGGCATCTGTGTGCATAGTTCCCCATTGATCTCGGCTTAGCACATTTTACATAATATATCTTATCAGCCACACAATCATAGTCATATTTAACATTACCGACCAGTATAAAGCGGAGGCCGCGTGACATGGTATTCCCCCGTCGCTTCACTACTACGCCAGGACCTCGCGCCTCGAATACAACCGGGTAGGCAAGTCCTCGATTAAGCACTGCATCAGTCGGTGTGCTGACTCAAGAGCTCTCTGAATCCGGAGTGACTCATGATCAACGTATTGACTGCGTTAAGTCCTTCGGATCAGTCGCGGTGTATCTCAGTCACAGTTTGGACACCGTCTCGGTCAGTCATTGCATGTCTCAGTCACAGTCTGGATGCGTTTCGGGCCGTCTAGTCTCACCTCGAGCACGGTTAGTCTGGGCAGACGCTCCCCCGTTTTGCGCCGCCGGGACGGTTTGCGCTTCTCCTTTCTCTCGGCAGTAACGGCGGCCTCGTTTTCGCTGGTCGGCTGGGAGCCCTCGGCCGGAACCTGGCAGTCATTCCAGTCACAAACGTCAGACACAGCAGACAGATCAACTGTCACAGCCACTACACACAGATGAAAACCGATTGTAAAACCAACAGCCGTCAGCCACAGGCAGCGCAGACAGAGACACGAATCGTAAAACCAAACACCGACCCACGGCCGATTCCAAAACTTCAGTCAACTATTGCCACCCTGCACTCTTTTAACGGCTCAATGGAAAACAAGAAGCAAAGCACCAACATAACAGTAACACTGGCAACAATTCTGAAACCCATGTCTGAATTGTCTGAAACAACCTGAAATTATCTTAATTGAAATGCACCGGCTCTTTTAAATCTGAGTATCTGCAATTATCTGAGAAATCTATCTGATCTGATGATCTGAACCTGCGCCACCAATAACTGTTCTCAGCCTCACATCTGCTATGGCCGGGCTGATTTGTGGCCGCTGGAGGAGAGCATCTGCCGGCTGCAGCAGCTGAGGTGGGGCTGAACCGCCCTTCTCCTCTGCTGCAGCGGTGCCAGGCACAGCTGCGGTAGGCACAGCAGGCTGCGATAGCTGCTGCTGCGGGTGTGTCGGCGGCTGAACCGGCTGAACCGGCTGCTGCTGCTGCTGCTGCTGCTGCTGCTGCTGCGGTGTCGGCTGCTGCTGAGCCTGCTGATGTGCCGGAGGCTGCTGCTGCTGCTGCTGCTGCTGCGGGTGCAACTGCTGCTGTTGCGGCGGCTGCTGTGAATGTGGTTGTTGCTGGGGGTGTGGGTGTTGTGAGTGCGGTACCGGCTGGGAATGTGGATGCTGATGCTGCTGCGGCTGCTGCGGCTGCTGAGCGGGCGTCTGCTGGCTGGCCGGAGCCGGCTGCTGCTGTGACTGCGCGGGCCCGGCGGCCGGCGGCGCGCCCGGCTGTCCGGACACGGGGCCACCTGCCGGCGCTGCAGCGTGCTCCCGCTTCTTCTCCTCCCGGGCGCGGCGCAGGCCCTGGATCTGGTTATTGATGAGCTTCACCACCGAGCGGGCGTCCTCCTCAGTTAAGATACCAGACATCACCTGCGGATGGGGCGGTCAAGTCAAATCATCAGACCCCACTCTCGCAGCTGATGGAGTATACACTATACAGCAGCGAACATAGCATAAATGCACATTGATAACGCTGATTCGGGGGTTAATTAAGGGCGCTGCAGCCGCTGCAGTTATCCAGCGCCTGACATAATACTTAATAGCACGTTTGCAGCCGTACAATTTCCACCTTCTCTACAGCTAACTTAAACCTCTCCACCCATCCATTGTTCGACGCTTACCACGCCATACTTAACACGCACACAGCTTATAACTTAGAACTTCACCTAGGCACCCGCTCCCCACTCACCATATGTTTAGCGATCTCCTCCGGGTTATCCTTGTTGAGGTTGTAGTTGAACTGGATAGCCTCATTCTCCTTGTGCTTGTCGCGCCGCTTTTTCGCGTCCAGCACCCTGAGCCGCAGCTCCACGACGCTGCCGTCCGAGCTGATGCTCTCCTCTCTGTTCGCCACGTCCAGCTTCATGCCGCAGTCCTCGGCGAAGAACTCGTGGTTCAGCAGCTCCTTGACGGTCGGACGCTCCAGCTTGTTGAGCCGCGTGCACCAGTCGATCAGCTCCCGCATCACAGGGGTCGTCGATCTTGTCGAAGCTGGACGGCTTGATGCCCTACAGGAGAGGAGAGAGGGGATGTCGCTTAAGATTCAGGCTTCAGTGCGCACAGATCGCTTAAGATTCAGGCTTCAGGGCGCACAGACCACCTGGTCATGCAGCAAGGCAAGTGCTGGGTAGCTTTTGTGTAGGTGGATAATCTAGCAACATCCTGGAAAATGTTTAGAAGTTCCAGCGTTAAGCAATCGGTGGGCGAGGGTTTTCCACGAAATCGTAGACAGGAAAACCGGTAAATGTGCTCATGCATGATGCCATTTTTGCCAGAATATCAGCTTGCAGTCATGGCGAAGGTGGCTGGGTGAAATGCTATCTTGCCTGAATCGGTACAAATGCAATGAAACAACACGTTCAACTGCTATCATAGGCAGCTGAATCATTTAAACAATGTGCGATTGAGTGTGTTAAACATGTGACGTCAAAGTGCTTACATATCCTCACTAGAACATTATCAAATAATGGTACAGTTCACAATAGTAATGTCATTTTCCCAAAATTTCCTGACCAAAACCAATCCAATACCGAACAAGAGACATTTTGGTTGACAAAATATTAAACGATTTCGGTCGAGGCCAAAAATGTCCAAGATTTCACTAATTTTCAAATAGTATACTTATTTATACAAACTGGCAGAAATAGCTTTGTTAACATCATAATTCACAAAACGCACATGTACAGTTTCGAAAAAGAATTATAATTGTGCAAAGGAACTAAACAAATTTGCAAAGCAAAATAGTGGATGCCGCAAGCAAGACCAAAGACATTTACATTAATTGATTGAATTTAGAGCAAATTGTGTATCAATTTGCTAGATAGAAAAAAGAATGCGTAAACATGTGACAAAAAAGTGAATTGCATAAGATTAGGCTGACCGAAAAGTGTCCAAAAATGTATAAGCCTGACCGACCAATTACCAAATCGGTCACACAATTTTTTCGGTAACCAAAATTTGGGTAACCGATTGACACCACTAGGTTCTCACGCATGCTAACGCACTGGACTCTCCACCGTGTCCGTTCATTGTTCAACAGCATGAGCCGAAAGCCCTTGATATCATGATACGATTGGCGAGTACGACACAGGCTACACAAAGCGTTCACTCACAAAACGTGCCAGCGGTGAATCACTGCAATGACAATCGT
Source organism: Semibalanus balanoides (assembly GCA_014673585.1). Lineage (NCBI taxonomy): Eukaryota > Metazoa > Arthropoda > Thecostraca > Balanomorpha > Balanidae > Semibalanus > Semibalanus balanoides. The sequence goes on from VOPJ01015477.1 coordinate 41,037, forward strand.
AATAACCTCCTGCAGCGAGCAAGCCCAACCGTTCACAGTAAAAGCCCGCTCCAACGATACACGACGTAGAAGCCTGCTCCAGCCATAACCGACGTAACAAGTCCGTTTCAACGGCCTGACCCGTCCATCCCCGCCCGCTGTCAGCCTGCCAGCTTACCTGGATGACCTTCTTGTAGATCTGGGCCGGGCCGGTACACTCGGAGTACGGGTACTCGGACGTCACATCTCCAGCATGCACATGCCGAAGGCGTACACGTCCACCGCCTCGTCGTAGTGCTCCTCGTAAACCTCGGGAGCCATGAACTCGGGCGTGCCTGGCGACATGCGCGAAACACAGGGGGTCAGGACCAGACATGTGCATGGATCTGAAAGAAGGATCTATGATTCCAGAGGATCTCTCGACAAAACGCAATGTTGAATCTATGATCCCACTAGATCTCACGACAAAATACAACAGTGGGATTGCTTGGGATGCACCGTGTGATCACTCGATTAAATTTGGCAACGAATCTTGGATTTCCATCAATAACTGAATAATTATATAGTCAAGATCTGACAGAATCCGAACTGAATAAATTATGTCCAATAATTTACAGTATTTTTTTTGAAAAATTAACTAAAGCACATGCTTAGTCCATTTAACAACAAGATTGAAAGTACTGACAATAACTCAAAATATGGGTTCCGAAAATACATATATGAAAAATGGGGTGACTGGGATCCCCAGTGCCAAATGGGTCGACAAATTTTGAAGACGTATCTATGATCCAAGTGGATCCATCGACAAATTGTGAAGGTGGATCTATGATCCCAGTGGATCGGGGATTCGGGATCCAGATCCCAGAGATCAGATCCCTAGATCCATTTTCGGGATTCGAGAACATGGTTCGTCAGGAGGGTCTGAAACTTAGTAGAGAGTTGCTGGGACTTAGTAGAGAGCTGTGAGTTCTAGTTACAAAAACAGCAGACACGGAATTGTCTTGGGCCCTTCCATGGACTCCCTAAGCTTTCATTGAGCGACATGGAGCCGCCGTTCGAAATATCTGAGTGATCTATTTTCAAAGCCTATTTATAGTTTTTCGATGGGTACACTGATAGACGGTAACTATGTTCCACACAAAGTTTCCACTTTCACAACTCATCGCCAGCTCACACGGCAAGGCTTGAGTGCTTGAGCACTGAATCAGCTGCTAGCCAGGAAGGCGAGGTTGGAATGTTTAGCCAACTGAACAGCAGGGCGTATCGAGTGCGCGGTGAACGCCTCTCATGTTCCCCCGTCACCGACGCTGTCAGCCGCACGAGAGAGCGGTGGTGGCGCTGGATATGGTAGCGGCGCCGGTACCGCAGACCGCAGAGGTGCCAGTGCTCTGAGTCAGGCCACAGATGGCTGCTACCAAAGCCAGTCGGCACGCCGGCTCACGGTCAGGTGACGCAAACAAGATTCCTTCGCGGTAACCGTTCCCAGAAAGGCCATCCGCCTACCAACAGACGGTATGAGACAGGTTCTGGCACGTGCATACCCTCAGAGACGTGTCTCGGGTAGCACGCGATTCAAGACAAAATCCAGCACATTCGGTAGCGAAGGTACTCACCTATGACGGATTTGGCGAACGACCTGTTCTTCAGAGTGGCCAGGCCGAGGTCACCGACTACTCACCTATGACGGATTTGGCGAACGACCTGTTCTTCAGAGTGGCCAGGCCGAGGTCACCGACCTTGACCTGACCGGTGGTGCCCGATATGAAGATGTTGTCACACTTCAGATCACGGTGGATGATAGGGGGGTTGCGGGAGTGGAGGAACTGGAGACCCTTCAGGATCTGCCGGCACCACGAGCCGATGATCTTCGGGGAGACTTTCTTCTGGCCAAAGTTCTTCAAATATCTGAAAATAGGCGATTTGTAGGTAATTGTACGCTTGTTCTTTGTTTGCACGTATGCCAGGTTTTACCTTACAGAGCTACACAGTACACGGTAGTGAAAATAGATTATAATCGCGTGCATATTCCTATGCATTAAGCCGGATACGTTATATCACTCGCTAAAAGAGTGAAAAACAAGCAAAAAGTGCAGCAAGAACCAGACTCGGAAAATTATTCCGCTCCGACGCACTACTGAACGGTTTACAACCAACTAGGCTACCACATGGAACCAGGCACAGCGAAAGAATATGGTACAGCCCAGCAGGACACCATTGTCCTAATCAAGCAGCCCAAGCCAACATTTGTATTTGCTAGTAGTGTCAATCGGTTACCAAAATTCTGGTTACCGAAAAAATTGTGTGACCAATTTGGTAATCGGTCGGTCAGGCTTATAAATTTGTGGACACTTTTCGGTCAGCTTCATCTTAAACAATTCACTTTTTGTCACATTTTTTACGCATTCTTATTTCTATCCAGCAAATTGATGCACAATTTGCTCATTTTTCATTACGTCAATGTAATTTTCTTTGGTCTTGCTTGCGGCATCCACAACTTTGCTTTGCAAATGTATTTAGTTCCTTTATCACAATTATAATGTCTTTTTGGAAACTGTTCATGTGCGTGTTATGAATTATGATGTTAACAAAGCTATTTTTGCCAGTGCGTATAAATAAGTATACTATTTGGAAATCGGTCAAATCTTGGACATTTTTGGCCTCAACCAAAATCGGTCAATATTTGGTCAACCAAAATGCCTTCTGTTCGGTATTGGATTGGTTTTGGTCGGGAAATTTCGGGAAAATGACTAGTATTTGCCGAGCATCGTGACATAGAACGTTAAATGCTGTAAGCTCACGTTAACAAGGTACGGATAATACGAAACTTCTCAGTTCCTGGATGCTCAGGACGTCTCGAACTCACGTCACCAGCAACCTGAACTCACGTTCTGAGTGTGTCGCGAGCTCGGTCAACTCAAGTGTGCTGAATTCACGTTATGAGCGCCCTGAGCTCACGTTCTCAGCGTCAAAATCGATACAGCTCCGTAATCGATACTGCAGCGCCAAGATCAATACTGCATAGCTAAGCTGATCATCCCAGTCCCATCCCCGTAGCCCGCCCCGTAGCCCGCCCCGTAGCCCGCTCCGTAGCCCGCTCCCCGTAGCCCGCTCCCCGTAGCCCGCTCCCCGTAGCCCGCTCCCCGTAGCCCGCTCCCCGTAGCCCGTTCCCCGTAGCCCGCTCCCCGTAGCCCGCTCCCTGCAGCCCGTTTCCCTGAACAGGCCCCAAACTCCCTGTTTTCCGTGTTGTTTGCCCTGAACTCCGTCTTCAGAGTGGCGAGCTATGTCCTCACAGTGACGACTCAGGTATCAGAGTGACGACGAACTCACGTCACGTGCTGAACTCACGTTCTGAGTGTTCCGGACGTCATGAGCTCGGTGACCAGCACGATGCAGCGGCGGCGGATCTTATCCACCTCCCAGTACTCGAAGAAGCGGACGATGTTGGGGTGCGTGAGTCCCTTCATCAGGTCGGCCTCCTCTCGGAACCGGTCTCGCTCCTTCTTACTCAGCCGGTTACCGCTCATCTGACGGAGCGGGTACGAAGGTTAGCGGTGCTCAGTGTTCAGTGGTCAGAGCTCAGTGGTCACTGGTCAGTGGCTACGGCAGAGCTCGGTCAACGGTCGGCCACTCAGCGAGAGACGGTGACTCGGCGGTCAGTGGACAGCGGTCAGTGACGATCAGCGGTCAGTGGTGACACCCAGCTATTATCTCAGACATGCCAGCACACCGACCAACGAATGCAGACCGCAGCTCCGATTATGCCCGGTGGCGAGGGGATGTAGAAGCACCGTAACTGCAACACAAATGTATGAGGAGAAAGGTCCACATGACGGGCATACATGCTAAGTCAAGAAATACTTATTTGGTAGCACGAACTGAACTGATGACATTTTGCTGCTGGGATATGACGTAGGTGCTCTCTGAAGATAACATCCTCGGCCACCAATTCAAAACATCTGGACACCGTCTGAACAGCACGCGGTGCCGCATCACACAATATGTCAAACTTCATGGACATCAGAGAGTTCTATGAAATGTGACGAGTATTCTGAGCCACGCTGATTGCTAGTACTGTCAGTCTGTATTCCGCTCTCTAGTGCAGTGTGCCAACCATACGGAGAGCTCAGGGCAAGTCAGGAGAGATCTTTAAAGGGAATGTTTCACCTTTCTGAAAGTTGTCAAATGTACGCCGGTTGTAGTACAAATATGAAGTTAAAGCTGCTCAAAAACATTTTTGGCATGAAAATCGGTCGAACCAGATGGCCGCAATGACATTTAAAAAACATTATTTTATATTTGTTGCCCCTGGCCCTCATTTTTGAAAAAAAAAAATGTATAAAAAAGAAAGCTTTTGTCATGACGAATCGAATGGTGTTTGTCCCATCGCAATCGGCCGATCAGTTATCGCGATCTCTGGGGGGGGGAGGCAGAATCCGCCCTCCGCAGGTTAACGTAATTCTGGCCGCCCGCAGGGAATAGTGTCAAAAACGGTGATTTTTTTGCAATCTATACTTTCAATAACGGCCAACGATAATGGCCACCTCACTTTAAAATCAATACAAAGGTGAAACATTCCCTTCAAACGTTATCCTTAGCCGTCCTGCGACTAAGGCGGCCCTTCGTCTGGCCGTCAGTTACTCCATGCAATGTCAGTGCGCCATGCATCCTGACATGACGGCATTGGGTCGCATGGTTCGCGTCTCCACACATATAAGCCAAGAAACGCTTTAACGCCTGTCTCAAGCCTGTTGTAGCAAGAAACACTTGAAAGCCTAATTGCAAGCCTATTTTCGCCCACTTGTGCAGGCCAATCTCCGTGATACGCGTCAACACCTCGATCCGGTGAGTCATATCTGTCTATGCACCCATGTCTGAAGGGAGTCCGCCAGACATATCGATCGCCGCCGGTAATTCAGCGCACCGGACAGTCTCGGTTCAGCTGACCAGCCCCGGGGCGGCCGGGACGCACCCGGGCCGTCCGAGTGTCGGGAACGAACCTTAGCCCTCTGTCGGAGCAAGTGAAGACAGGCGGCCAAACGGTGGGTCGCAGCCTCTGTGGTGATTATTGGTGGTCGCTAAACACCGAGGTTATATCGTGTGACCCTAACCTACTGTCGGGACCGGTACAGACCGTGCGGAGGCCAGACGGTGGGACGGTGAACGGGTCCTACCGCCGCAGCGGCGGAGCCTAGTCCCTGTCAGGGTAGAACAGATATCGCGGAGGCCAGACCGTGGGACAGACGGCCGCCAGGTACTCTCGGGAAGCCAGCTGTGGCCTCACGAGGCCAGACATGACGTCACGGTATCCGTTCACGGTGGGCCTGTCAGACCATGACCGCTGGCCGTGACAGTCCAGAGTGCTGTCAGTTTGTTGATCCTACGTAAACATGGCAGGTTACTGTTACAGTGTTGGCTAAGGAAAAGGAGAATAGCGACAAAACAACTGTGTGCGCGATAGGTCAGCTGATGTGTTTTGTTTATTCTTCTATTAGGTCACCTTCAGCACACCTTCAGCACATAGAAGATAGGTTCGCATTAAGCTTTATTAAATTAAATAGCATGAAACATGGACATCCTGTTACATTTTCTTTTAACATCAATATAGCGGGTCGTGGCTGAAACGAAACCAGTCCAGTCATTTCACTTTGCATGAACCATGGCCCAACGGAATTTGCCTAAGCTGTGTTAATAATCCGTATTATCATTTCCATACATCTTGCCAGCTAATGCATTCCCAACATCATCAACTACATCGTCACCACATTGCCATCGGTGCCGCCTCCCCACCTTCACCCCGACTGCCGACGGACCCGGCGCGACACAGGTGGTGCCTGGCCAGGCAAGGTCACTTGGCGCCCGCCAATGCGTCGCCCCGTCAACGGCTGGTTTCCCCAGACGGTCGGAATGGCGGCGGCCCCACCGCAGCGTGGTATGCGGCGGAAAAGGCAGCCGCCGACCCGCCGCGCCCGCCTGCCAGTCCACTAGACAGTGCCCAGCGCACACAACGGGCCACACGGGACCCCATTCGGTCCGGCGGACGTCTCATTTCCTCCATCATGAGGAATCATACGATAGTTTCGCGGCAAATCTCGTCGTTTGTTATCGTTTAGGTCCGCGGATGACCTTCACGCTTGGATTCGTGAAAAATGCCCGTGTGGACCCTTTTCCTGTGAGCTGGTCTGGTCAGTGACGAATCCACATGGCTAACAGCCTAACACCGACACTAACATAGTGAATCAGCGCAAAGTAGCTGAGCTACAAAACAACTCTCCAAAGAGATTCGCCAGTCATCAAACCGACCACCTGCCCCAGGTGCTACCAGTTCTCATTCTACCAGGCCCTTGGAGTAAGATACGACGCAAAAAAGATTGCCGGCGAAGGTCGCGACACGAACGGATTGGCAGCGTAGAAGGCGGACGATGCGTACGTAAACGAGGACCAAACTGAATAGCATCTGCCGAAACGTCCAGCAAATTAATGACACAAGTAAACATAAACGTCCGGCAAATAACAAATCAAAATAGCACGCAGGGTGTGCTGACGTTTTAGGGCGCTGTAACAACGTGGTTATGTGGTGTCTACTGTCTATGCTAATCAGCGGTGTCCACCGATCGATTATGAAGGCCATACAGACGCTGTCTCTATTCATAAGCATTCATAAAATGTGCGGTCGAAAGAGTCACGGGAAAACCGGACATTCCAAGTCATCAAATGAATGACTTCCCCTGCCGCACCTTCGAATGCCTTATCTGATTAAAGATAGTGATTACGTAACTCCATCCGTAAACTCACGATAGAACATCATATATCCGATCAAATTAGATGATGTAATCGAGTAATCGAGAAGTCACTGTCAATTTGAAGCGATACAATCAGAATTCGATGTTTGGGTGTCGAATATCCAACACGAAGTAATCACAGGAACCACACCACATAGAAATCGTATTGTTACGATAGAAAGAACATCTTAGGTTTCGCAGCTTTTGTAGTAACATCAACCAGTGCGCGTTATCGTCTAGCTGTCCAAATAACCGCAGCGAGACGCACAAGGCGGAAATCGAAAGCTCTGAATGAGACCCATCTCAAGTAAACGCGATCTTTTCCTTCAAATAAGGTCACATGTCAGGTCACAGTTAGGTCAAATGTTAAATGTTAGATATTTTAGTTTTTGGGACATACTTTCCATCAAAAGCCTCATATTGATAATGTTATCGCACAAAGTGCTCTCAAAGGTATGATGCATTTCTCGTATAAGCAAAAGTGAAATTGTAAGCAAAGGTCAAGGTCAAGATCAGGTCAAATCAGATCACTATTGGCAAGAGGTCATGCGACACATGTTTTATGGGTTATCTTACACATATAATTCAATTTTAGCAGCCATGTGCACACCTGGTCCGATATAAGGTCAAGGTCAGATCATATAAGGTCATAATGTTAAATGGATAAATATAAATACAAAAGGCATGTTTCTAAACCAGTTTTGTCTCAGAAATACAGGGATGCCTTTCACTTTTGCTGTATCTGTTAAAAAGCATACTTTCAAAAATGACGTCATGATGTAGGTACCCATACTTAGGGAGCCATCGGGCATTCAAAAATACAGATACTGCTTTGAATTTTAGTTTGGGTGTTTTCCATAAGTCTATAATAATAGCACGCTCTTACATAAATTTCGTTTTGTATTTAATATATTNTGGTTGCAGAGCCGGAACCGGAATCGGTGGGAGTCAATATTATTGTCCAGCGTCGGAAATGAGATATAATTATCAATAAACCCATCAACTTCGTACACGTGGCTACGACATTAAACATGCCCACAACATGCGTTTCCCGGAACATTCAAAACATTGATGTGTATTTTAAGTAATAGCATTTGATGAAGCATTGAATGCAATGTCTGCAGACTGGAATGTTTCCGCCACGGCGTGAGTCACTGGGTCCGCCCGCAGTCGGACTCAGCGGTTGACCGCCACGGTTCACCGGTGACGGAGAGCGGCCACCTAACGACCTGGGACCGCCCGGCGGAGCCAATTGGCGCGACATATGGCACCAATTCGACCGCCGCTGGCCGCAGAGGGAGCCATCAGCCGCGGGACGACAGCCACGGGACGACAGCCGCCGCCGCCGCCGCCGCCGCCGCTGACAGAGACAGAGGGGACGACCCACACCCACTGCAAAAATGGCAATGCCCAAAACTTACTGAGTGATTCACTTTAATTTGTGCTACAAAAAGCGTAGCATAAAACGTCACATCTACGTTCAAAGTTTACAAGGATCACGGATGACAGGACAAATATTTTTTTTTCTTGGAAGGGATTCTAAAAAAAAATGGATCGTGAATCACGTTATTTATTTTCGATATCTGCCTCAAACCGAACTAACAAACATAGCCAGACAGGGTCACGAAACTTCGCACTCTTCCGTCCTCACTCCACCGGACCGCCTCTTGCTCCCAGACAGCGCGATCCGCCTCCTCCTCCCAGACAGCGCGATCCGCCGGCATCTCTAGTGACCTGCCAACTCGGACGGGCCTCGCCCAGCCGTGGCCGGCCGGCCCATCCTGGCGACGCAGGCGGAAGCGGAGGAGGGCACCGTCCATCAGACCCGGCCGCCACCGCCGCCGCCGCCGGCCACGCGCGCTCGTACGTCATCGCCAAACGACGACGGCAGCGGCGGCGGGCGGCCCCGATAGTGGCGACCCTGGCACGTGCAACAGCCAGCCACGCGGGCGGTGACCATGACTGCCCCGGCCGCCGCCCTCTGACCACACGGCCACACGACACCGGCACCTATTGATCCGTCAACACAGACAGGTCACGTGACTGCGTGACGGCGCGACACCCACCACCCACCGGACGTCACGTGACGCCCGGAACACTCCGGCGGCTCCGGCGGCACGTGCCGGTCTCCACGGGACAGCCCGGTGCGATGTGACCCGAGTGACCCCTCCGACGGACCACAGGACAGCCCGAGGCGATGTGACCCGAGTGACCCCTCCGACGGACCACAGGACAGCCCGTGGCGATGTGACCCGAGTGACCCCTCCGACGGACCATGTGAAGCCCTCCAGCGGCCGTCAGTAGCGTCCATCGCCAGACGACGGGGTGACCTTGGGCGCAGCCGGCCGACGCTGGCGACGGCTAGCCTTTCCGGTTCCGATCACACAGCGTCATGTGGCGAGTTATGAGATGCCTGACGCTCGTAAATAACATTACATAACCTCTTAACAGGATTCAGTAGGGAGACCGGCTGCCAATTCGCGCCGAGCTGAGCCGGGCCGGATGGGGCGCCATCGGGACTGACCTAGAGAGCGGGGCGCCATCAGGACTACCCTAGAGAGCGGGGCGCCATCAGGACTGACCCAGAGAGCGGGGCGCCATCAGAACTGACCCAGAGAGCGGGGCGCCATCAGAACTGACCTAGAGAGCGGGGTGCCATCAGGACTGACCCAGAGAGCGGGGCGCCATCAGGACTGATCATAGAGAGCGGGGCGCCATCAATACTGACCTAGAGAGCGGGGCGCCATCAAGACTGACCCAGAGAGCGGGGCGCCATTAAGACTGACCCAGAGAGCGGGGCGCCATCAGGACTGACCCAGAGGCGGGGCCCATCAGCGACTGACATAGAGAGCGGGGCGCCATCCAGGACTGACATAGAGACGGGGTGCCATCAGGACTGGATCGGAGCGGGGCGCCATCAGGACTGACATAGAGAGCGGGGCGCCAACAGGACTGACCTAGAGAGCGGGGCACCATCAGGACTGACATAGAGAGCGGGGCGCCATCAGGACTGACCCAGAGAGCGGGGCGCCATCAGGACTGACATAGAGAGCGGGCGCCATCAGGACTGAACCTAGAGAGGCGGTGGCAGCCATATCAGGACTGAACCATAGAGAGCGGGGCGTCCATCAATACTGACCCAGAGAGCGGGCGCCATATCAGGAGGTGAGTCCATGAAGCGGGGCCGCCATCTTGAATACTGACCTAGAGAGCAGGCGCGTCCATTCAAGTACTTGACCCAGAGAGCGGGGCGCCATTAAGACTGACCCAGAGAGCGGGGCGCCATCAGGACTGACCTAGAGAGCGGGAGGCCGCCGTGCCATCGATGCCACCACTAATGGCTCTGTCAGACCGGTATTGACCCGCGCCAGGCAAAACACACACACACACGACCGCCCCGACCCGCCCCGACCTAACCTGGCACACAATACACAGAGCCTGCCCGGGCCGCCGCTGAGCGGGCACGCGCTGGCCGACCCCGCCCTGTCACGAAGTTAGTGCACGTCCTGACGTCCGCCCACCGCCCGGCTACGTCCCCACGCGTCCGCCCACCGCCCGGCCACGACTCCTACCGCACCTTCAGTCTCACGCATCCAGCGTAATTCAGCCGCTCGCGTTCTAGCTCTTATATTGAGTCGCGGTTCGACGGTGAGGCGCGCGGTTAGTCACCATGCGGTGCAGTCAGCCCTGGCAGACCCGTCTTACGTGTCTGCCTGTGCGCAGGGTAAGCAAGCCGTAGTTCAGTGTCAGCCTGAACCAGCAGAGACGGACGGTAGTCGGACGGAGAGGTCGTCACGATAGACCTACGACAGCGGTAGAGGTCACCGTAAGCGGGAAGAGCGTCACCGAAAGCGGTCAGTGTCACCGCAAGCGGTCAGAGTGTCACCAGGCGGCGACACACGTGCCGTCGGTCACGACCAGCGCGATAGCCGAATCGGGCCGTCACGACGCGGTCACATCCGCCGACTTGTCCAGACGTCCACAGCATACTGATCGCCGTCAGCCAGACAGGCAGGGCGCTGTGAATACAAGTCAGACGCCTAGTTTGGTGACGTGCCGCTTGACGACAGGAGCACCGCTCATTGTTGAATGAACGCTGCTGAACGGGGATGAATGAAATCGCTCCGTGTTCGGAGAACATGTCTGGTCTCCACAAACCACTGACTTCCCAAACAAGGCGCGATGAATGCCAACATACAGCATACATCACATGTCCAACAGAGTCGGACAGCGGCCTTTCCTGGCCATATGTGTCGGGAGAGCAGGCAGTACTGGACATGAAAAACGATACGCATCTATCGGCCAAATATGCTGATGTGTCGGCGTCTGGAGGTCACAGTCAGGGGCGATCAGGGGTGGATAGAGGGGAAGCATCACCAGTCACCACCCAGCCCATCACCATCACCAGTCACCACCCAGCACCACCCAGCCCATCACCATCACCAGTCACCACCCAGCACCACCCAGGGTCCGCCATCACCATCAGCAGGCACCACCAGGCACCACCCGGGCCCATCACCATCACCAGTCACGCACCCAGCACCACCCAGCCCATACCATCACCAGTCACCACCCAGCAGTGAGCAAGGGCTATGCGGGGACACCATGCCGTTCTGAATTCCCCGCGCCCTGTCCTTGCCGACCTTACCACCACCAAGCGGGCCACGGGCCAGCAGGCCAGCATGGGCACCATTAGGGCAGCGGGGTGAGCAGGGCCAGCAGGCCACGTGCCGTGTGATTCAGCGCGCCTGCCTGAGCTCTGTCGCCGCAATGCAAACAAACCCGACTGGCGGCGGCGGCAGCGGGCCGGTGCACCAGACGGTGGTATGGGTCGCCAGCAGCCAGAGAAATCGATACAACAGCTCCGGCCCAGCTGGCCGCGGCGGCCACGGCGGCGGGCGGTGGGCGGTGGGCGGTGGGTGTTGGGCGGCGGGCGATGAGCGGTGGGCGGTGAGCGGTGGGCGGTGTTAAGAAGTGGTGGGCGGTGGTACAGCGTCATGTCACGTCTTCCTAATCTCCGCAACATCAGTACACCTTGACGTACAGTGACGTGATGCGGTCCCTGCCACTGTGACTCGACCCCTCGCCCGTCCCGGGCGGTGAAACGGGTGCGGGTGCGGGTGCGGGTGCGGCGTGCGGGTCGGCAGTGCGGCGACGAGCGGTGCGACGTGCGGGTGCGGGCTGCGGGGATGTGGGTCGCGGTGTGCGGGTGTCGGGTTGCGGCGGTGCGGGCGGGGTGCGGGTGGCGCGTCCCGTCGGAACAGCTGGTGCCCGCAGGTCTTGACGCCGGAGCCGGAGATGAGCGTGGACGTTGTCACATTAGGTAATCTCGCTGCAGCCCTGAGCGTTCCGCCGGCCAAGCCCCAGTCCACTCTGGCGTTAGCGGCAGGATGTGCTGGGTGCGTGCTGTTGCTGTCGAACCGAGTAGCCAGTCAAAGTTGGCAACGGAACGAGCCTGGCCACGTAAGCTCGAGTTGGGTGAGCGGTCATGTCGCCTGTATAGACCCAGCTGACAGTACAAAATTGAACAAATGACCAGAGGTGCTTTGTGGATTAGTTCTGGCCTGGATACGGCTATAAGATGTCGAGAGCGCATTGCGAACATTCCGCCGAATGTCGGAGCAAATAGGCATACAGTACTGGTACGGTTTACTTATTTGTCAATGCGAAAGGCTACCAATGTTCACTGTGATCCTATCACACGATTTCCCTATAATCTAGTGACAATCCTCAGAATTTAATTGTGCTCCTCAGAATTTATGGAGAGGTCCTTGTGGGCGCAGTGCGCATGGTGTTCGCTCAGTGAATGCTGACCCGATAATCAGACTGATAGTCAACGACATCCAGGAAACGTTAAGAAAATTTTTGTAGTCCAGTGACATTAATTTTTCCTTATTTCGTAATAATTACAGTCTCGAATATGGAATACCTATCGCCCTGTTATTACAACCGAACTTAATGGTCCAGAGTTTAAAATGTGTGGGTATGATCGCGTATAGAAGAGGCGCATCTTTTAGCACAAACAGTGAACCTTTGTCACAGTTCGTAAGATCTTACCCCGGCCCTTGCTGCATAAACTGTCAGTCAACCTAACGTCCGCAGTATCCACATATACTTGTTCATGCCACTGTTTACTACTGAGGCACAATCACCAGCCATAACGACTCTCTCGTCCGGGATGCGATTCTACTTTGGAGGCATGACTTTTCTAGGACACAGCCCGCCTCATTAACGTCCATGCTGGCCACTTCACTGATGGTAAGCTATTCCCGCTATTTGTTCACGACCAAACAGATACGCTCAACCACGTCTCTGTAACAACACAACACCAGTCATTAGAACGTGTCTCGCTCCTTCTCTCAGACTGGAGGACCCCAATCCCACCGCACAACGCTTGCCATGCCACCTTTCCATACGGAGGCCCATGGGCTCCAACTTCGCCATTTACGTCCACGTGCTCCAATTCTTTTGCCTTTGAAAAACCCAATCACCAACCAAAACTGTTCAGCCATATTTCTACTTCATCGAATGCCAACTTAGACAGACACGCAGCAAACCGTCCGCGCCGCCGCCACTGAAGCGCGGGCCCGCCCACTGAGTGCCGAGGTTATACGCGGCCCCATAAATACAGCGGATATACTCAGCGTAGGTCGGCTGATGACCGCAGGGCACTCGGGCAGATACGATCGACACCGCATTAGCATTACCTCGTTGGTACACGCAGCTGGTCAGTTGGAGTCACCGCGCAGCGCACTCCGAGAAATGCGGCCTCGGTGACTCTCTACACAAGAAACACGGGCAGGCCGCCTTCTGTCTCTCTTACACCAGCGTTCAAGAAAGGGACGACAAGTTCGCCTACTTCTAGTCGCCGCAGACAAATACTTCGGATTTGACAACCAATGCTTTCGCCGGCTCCTGCACTCTGGCACTCCGATACCAACACGGATCTCGTGCATTTCGGCCCGATCGAGCTGGGTTCCGGCGGTATCATATTCCGGAGGATCGAGCTCCTAAGCCACGCGCTGCTACGGCTCGCACATTAGCTAACTCGTTTCCTCGCGCCAGGCTCACTCTTTCTCGTGATTTAAAGGCCGCTTGCTCGGCTCAATTTCGGTGTTCGCTCTTCAGCCCATGTCCGTATCGATGCCGCCCCGAGGATATAGGTGTGCCGTTGGTTGATTAGTAGGTTCCACGCGGTTTATTCTGGCATTACGCTCTTGTGTATCTAATGTGTGAGAATCTCAGTGTCCGTCTCCCGATACACAAAGTGGAAAGCTTTCATTGCCGGGAAACACAGGCTAAAAAGGCAGCCGGACTGCCTAGTGACGATTTACACCCCATGGACGACATGGGGATAGATCGCCGTCGCTGGCATTGTCTGTCTAGACGCTGCGTCGCTCACGCGCAAAAAAGAACTGTTACTGCCCCACCCGGACTCATTGCGGCAAGCACGATGGGACCAAAAGTTTCATAATGCGGCCGATGACACTGCATCTCTTCTCGAAGTACGAATACACGGCAACTTTCATGGGTGTCTAGGGATATCCGCACAGTACGTGAACATTTGGCTAATGGAAAACACGGCTGTCTGTTCTTTAAGTGCGAGAGAGTTTTTGACAAACATGCTTCAATTGCGAAAGTATCTGTCTTCCGTGCACAACAGGACTATATGGACAGAATTCCGATTTCACAAGCTTAACTGCGCTAACACTACCCACAGAAGCCGATGGGCACAAAACCCCGCCCTCGATACGGACATACTCCGCTAGCTGAGTTCGTCTGTGCCGGTGTCTTTGAACCGCAAGAGGTGCAGCGAACACAGATCATCTCTAGAGAGGGACAGTGCCAAATTGGGACGAGATCACCAGCCGGTGCTCAAGCGCGGGCCACAACTCGTAGATTGCGTGCTGATCAGGCAGGGTGCGATGCGCTCGATAGTACGTTTGCTGTCGTCCAGAGATTCCTCCTCCGGTGAATTCCACCGCCGTATCGTGCGTCGCAGGGCACGTATGAGCTAAAGCGTCCGATACTCTGTAGAGAGCGTCGGTGACGTAGTTGAGGTACGGCCCTATTCCGCCGTGTGAGTCGCGATAACGTACAGTTCGTTAAGTACATCGGAGAACCCCTACGCGTTCACATGTTCTGTTTAGTAGCGGTCATGCGGCACATTCAGCCTCAGTTGCCCTCTCGGCAAATTTATATGTCATGGCTGATTGTGAACACTCACTCTAGTATGAGACCGCAGCTTAATCCTACATATTACTCTGACTCAAGGACGCGAGACTCGGGACTCGATCGCTGCTACTGCCGTGAGCGTGCGGCACCAAAGCGATCACTCTGGTGCTCGGCCAGAGGGATGATTGGATAAGATAACGGTGTAAATGTCAAATAGAAGGCGATGGCGGTGTCTTTATGGTGCTCTCGGACCAAGTTTTCCCACCAAGTTAGGATAGTCATTCAATGATAGCGTCGTATCGAGTCATGAGCAGAGTGAGAAATGCTGTACAAATATTGGATAGGCTGCGATTAATTCGCAACTACCTCAATGACATGGAATATCAACTAATGTAAGAGAAACAACATCTTTTCCAATAATGCAAGCACGAACCATCGATGAGCAATGAACATATTGCATTTCCATCTCCCTATTTTTGGAAAATGAAATATACTCAAAACCACACAGGAAAGGAATGCGGGCTGCCTTTCGCGATATGATTCCTAAAATGAAAGTTACCTGGCATTTCGTTCGAAATATGATCTACAGATGCGACGGTACGCCACCAACCAGACGCGACGGTACGCCACTAGCCAGATGCGACGTTACGCCACTAACTCTAACACAATGCCAGACCCGAGGTCTTTCACAACGAGGCAGAGCGGTATATGGAAAACTGAGGGCGAACTTGTACGCGAAGTTAACGTGGGTTCTCCAGGAGCGAGGAGCAAAGGGCTACCACGCGTGAACCCGCACGGTCCCATACCAGTGTTGAGGGTAGGAGATCCCACACAACTTTGGTGAACCTAGCAAAGTCTGTTTTAGTATTGTGTGGCTGTTAGGAAATTTCCAAATTAATTCAGTAAGGAAAATGGTCATTTGCATATTGGCACTTCCCCACTGCATATTGCTCGTTAAAACTGCGGGATAAAATAACGCAGTCTTGGGCACAGGGCGTCGGCATGTTTTCTTCTCAATAGAGGAGAAAACAGAAGAGAGAGAAAACAGGCAGGCAGGCGTCGGCGTCGGCGTCGGCGTCGGCGTCGGCGTCGGCGTCGGCGTCGGCGTCGGCGTCGGCGTCGGCTCTGCTGCGCGCGTCGAGCGTCAGCCTCGCGTGTCACGTCCCGTCCCGTCCATCCCGCCTATATTCGGGGTGTGATGTGTCGGTGGCCTGCGATCAGACAGAAACGCCACGACTCGCCGGTTTGGCGACCGAGAGGCGACAACTCAAAGCCACACTCGGCGCGAACACCGGAGACGCCGAAAAGGATACATCGCAGCGACACAGAGGACACCGCGTGACGGCGAGCGACACAGAGAGGCGACGAGCGGCGCCGGATGACCGCCTCGCGGCGCCGCCGAGCGATGAAGAATAACACGCGGCCGGTCTTGGGACTGAAGCTGGTCATATGTCAGCCGCCGGCTCTGGCCGGCTGTGGTCTGTCCGGAACAGATTGCCGCCTCGCCCAGCTCGAGCGAACGGCATCCATCAGCACAGGAGAGCAAGCACCAACACAGAAGAGAGTACATAAAAACCTCACATCTGACGATTCCCCACCCGGCCCGACCAACGGGAACCTGCCGCAACCTACACGTATCCACTCCCACGATCCGGCCAGGGCAATGTCATCCCCGCCGACGAATACTCGTCCTGGGCGTGACCATACGATCCGGCGCAGCGACGGCGACCAGCCGCGCTGGTAGAAGCGGCCGTAGAGAGTCGAGCGGGCAAGCCAGGGGAGCTGCGGATCTGCGCGACGTGGTACGCGTGCAGCACGTCAGTCCTATGGGGCCCGCGCAGTCACGAATAAAACGAGCTCACTCCGTAGCGTCCCGTCACACTCACCATACCAGCCTCCGCGAACAACAAGCAACTATCACCATTCCAGTATGACTCCACCCCTCCCCTCGTCCCAACACGCCGCAGTCCCGGATCAACGAGACTCTACACACAAACCAACAACCCCCCCACACCCACAACCTTCGACTACGCAGTACCTTCTGTCGAACGCGCGCCGGAGATGACAAAGCCACCAGACCGTAGTAAATCTCAATAGAGTCCAAGCCCCCGCCCCCTCGCCGTCAGCCAGAACCGAAAAAACCGCCCCATCCGTCCACCGGGCGGCCGACTCACCCTCGACTCCCCACGAGATCCTCTAGACCCGACCACTAACCCTAGCCCGACCCCAAGGTGTCGATCTGTCCCCGCTGCCGCCACCAAGCTCGACCTACCATATCCGACCGGACAATGACATGCAGGACACATCCCAGCACCGCCCAAACCCCAACACCCCACATACCACGCATCACCCTCCGTAACCTCGCATAGCCCTTCTTGAAATAAGCACATAGCTATCATGCCAGATAATAATCCTACACACATTCCTTGCCGCTGCCCGGACATCACATACGCAACCCAATACCACCCACCTGCCAGAAAACGGTTGATAATCCCTGCAGCGCATCAATGAAATAACTCACATATTTACAGGAGACGGACTCAGTCCCACAGGAGACAGGAAGCATACATTGTGAGGATATCGTACCTACACTTTGACTTTAGGTGACCTTGGCAGGTCGCGTTAGCAGACGCCGACTGAGCACCGCTCAGCTCGTCAGGGCGGGGCCGACGGGGGGGGACGCCTCGACCCGGCTGGTACGGGGCCGACGCCTCCTCGACCCGGCTGGTACGGGGCCGACGCCTCCTCGACCCGGCTGGTACGGGGCCGACGCTCCGCAGTTTTTGTTCTATATTGCGCGTATGTTACCATGAAATTGTGGGTGCTGGTCGCTGGAGTAAGATGTTTTGGTTTTAATATACCTTGCAAGACTGGTTCATATCATTCCTCTCCAATTCAGAAGGGGCGTGCTAGTTGTAATGGCTTCAGGTCGCAACGAACATTTTATCATATAGCACCCATATTTGAGGATGTAACATATTGCAAAAGCTTTGATAAAAACAGTCTTCCATCATCATCAAACATCTCCCCCTCCATTTTCCCAGACGCCTTCACAAAAAGAATACCTGACGCGGAAGTGGGGCTGTTCCGGCCCTGGAGCGCAATATATAAAGGCCCCATCTGTCCGCCCCCACCCCCCCACCCCATCCCCGCCCGCCTCACGCCACCTCGCGTTATATTGACGAGCCGACAACTACTCAGAATCCAATGCGAAAATAAACCCGATGGAAACGGATCAGCGCGGGAGAAAAACTCGCGCCGCCGCGCCCGAGTGCGTCGAATCGGTCGCCGAGCGCGTCGTCCCGCCAAAGCGGCCGTTAATCACCCCGGGGTTGTTTGCCCAGCGATTTGTCTGTCCGCTCTGTTGACTGAGTGCGCGGCCCTCAGCCAGTAATGAGAACGCCGGCAGAGGGCAGAGCACCGCATCGCACGACTCCGGTCGATGGCGGGATTCACCGGCGGACAGGCACGTAGCCAGGATTTTGCTCAGGGGGGGGGGGGCACGTCGGAAAAAATCACATTTTGCTCCCTACAATCTCATTCTATCTGCTGTAATCACATTTTGCCTCTCACCCATATGTCTGCTGACGAAGGCGGGGGGGGGGGTAGCGGCTCCGGAGTGCTTTTGATGAGAAATCTCTTCTATCTAGTGTGAACTTTATTCGCTCAGAGGGGGCCATGGGCCCCGTGGCCCCCCCCCCCTTTGGGCTACGTCCCTGCCGGAGCGGAGTCGTCACAGCTGGGTTTGACAGGTCAGGACACAGTACTGGATCGGCGGAGGCTCAGGTACAACTGGACCGTGGCAGGATTTCAAGGTCACAGCTGGGTCGTGGACTCGTGGCAGGTCAGATCACATAGCTGGTTGTAGCAGGTCTGGTCACAGCTGGGTCGTGGCAGGTCAGGCCACAGCTGGGTCGTGGCAGGTCAGGTCACAGCTGGGCCGTGGCAGGTCAGGTCACAGAGCTGGGTCGTGGCAGGTCAGGTCATCTGGCCCTCCGGTGGCAGGTATCATGTCAAAGTTGGGCTGCGGAGTCAGCTACCAAGCCGAGTCACAACTTCACAACATTCACCACATTCCAGTCATACTAGCACGCGGGAGTTACCCGGCGTCCACAGCAAACTAAACTCCGAGTCCGGCCTCCTTTACCAGAGATTCCGGGGCTCTGTCACCCCCCACCCCACCCCACCTCCTCCTCTGGTCATCCGGTCCCACGGTGTGTCATCAGCGGGGGGGGGGGCACGGGCGGCTGTAGCTCGCTTGTCGACACCAGTTCCATCGTCGCCGGCATCACAGCTCGACAGGCAGCTCGACAGGCAGCTCGACAGGCAGCTCGACAGACAGCTCGACAGGTAGCTCGACAGGCAGCTCGACAGACAGCTCGACAGGCAGATCGACAGGCAGCTCGGCCCGCAGCTCGACAGGCAGCTCGAACAGGCGCTCGACAGGCAGCTCGACAGGCGAGCTCGTAGGCCAGCTCACAGCAGGCCCGACAGGCAGCTCGACAGACAGGCTCGCAGGCAGCTCGCAGACAGCTCGACAGGCAGCTCGACAGCAAGCTCGACAGGCAACGCCCTCGACAGCAGCTCGACAGCAGCTCGATAGGCAGGCTCGAGCACGGCAGCTCGACAGGCAGCTCGACGACAGCTCGAAGGAGCTACGACAGGGCAGCTCGACAGGCAGTCGGACAGGGGCAGCTCGATAGGCAGCTCGACAGGCAGCTCGACAGGCAAGCCGACAGACAGTCGACAGGCAGCTCGACAGGCAGCTCGGACAGGCAAGCTCGACAGCAGCTCGACAGGCAGCTCGACGGGCACTCGACAGCGAGCTCGACAGACAGTCGGACAGACAGCGCGACAGGCAGTCGACAGGCAGCTCGACAGACAGCTCGACAGGCAGCCCGACGAGGCACTCCTCGACAGGCAGTCACAGCAGCTCAGACAGCAGCTCGATAGGCAGCTACGGACAGACAGCTCCGAACATGGCAGCTCGACAGGCAGCTCGACAGAGCGTCGACAGGCAGCCGACAGGCAGCTCGACAGACAGCTCGACAGGCAGATCGACAGGCAGCTCGGCCCGCAGCTCGACAGGCAGCTCGATAGGCAGCTCGACAGGCAGCTCGACAGCAGCTCGACAGGCAATGCTCGACCAGGCGCTCGCCCCAGGCAGCTCGATCAGGCAGCTCAGACAGCACGCTCGACAGACAGCTCGACAGCAGCTCGACAGCAGCTCGACAGGCAGCTACGACAGGCAGACGCAGACAGGCAGCTCGACAGACAGACGCAGAACAGCAGACCGCAGACAGGCAGCTCGAAAAAGACAGACGCAGACAGGCAGACGCAGACAGCAGCTGCGGACAGACAGACGCAGACAGGCAGCTCCGACAGGACAGGACGCAGCAGCAAGACGCAAGGACAGGCAGACGCAGACAGGCAGACGCAGACAGGCAGACGCAGACAGGCAGACGCAGACAGGCAGCTCGACAGACAGACGCAGACAGGCAGACGCAGACAGGCAGCTCGACAGACAGACGCAGACAGCGACACGGCAACAGCGAGCTCGCCGCCGATTACCGGCGTAAACAGGCGCAGGACGATTGATAGATAAAGTAGGCAGTGGAGCTGCCACCCGGCCTCCAAGTCACAACTTCACTCGGAGGCCGGATGGCGTCGTGTCTCAAAGTGAAGCTCCGCCCGGCCGCCGCCGTGCTGGCAGGTCTCCCGAGGGCCAGCGAGCTGCCTCCTGTCCGGTGCAGCGGCCGTGGGAGACGGACGGCGGCCGTGAGGGACAGACCGGACGGAGACACGGGGAGAGACGAAGGAGAGACGAGGAGAGATGAAGGCAGAGACCGAGGAGAGATGAAGGCAGAGACCGAGGAGAGATGAAGGCTGAGAGGCGGGAGGGGACGGCGGCGCTGTTGGCGTCCCCGCCGAGCCCCCTCGCCAGATGGACGGCCGCCTAACGAGCAGACACGGCGCGCGTCATTATCAATGACCAGCCAGGAGGGAGCGGACGTTTGTGTGTCGCGGTCAGAGACGGCCGGCCGGACAGGGATAGACGGGTGGACACAGACAGACCTGCCTGTCGTGACTCTTTATAAAGCACGGACAGCTTGAGGATTGGACATGACGGGAGATGGATGGTGCACAAACGACACGACCGTGAATGGCAGATGGTAGGATGAATAACAGATGACAGATGAAAGATAAGTGATCCAAACCGACGGCACTGCCGTTTCCAGGAAGAGCGCCATTGGCATCAGCTGTGATGAACAGCCTTCCGCTAGGCAGCGTGTTAGCCGTCGTGCGTTGAGATGGGATCGGTTTGGCCCGGGTTTTAGCGGTTTTAGAGCCGCGTGGCTGCATCCGCCATCATCCTCGCGACCAGCTGTGAAAATATTAAACAAACGAGCCGAAACTCGGCCGTCAGCCGCGCCATGCAATATTCAACGGAACGGCTGAGCATTTCAGGCGCGACCTTTGCGCCACCTGCGGAGGTAGGCGCTACCGGAACCCTTTGATCAGCGCGCCGGAAGGCGCCGCGTCCGATCACACCTTCGAAGAACATCCACCGCAGGCGGCTCTCAAAGACAGCTCTCAGAGGCGGTCTTCCAGAGAGCAGAGCAGCGCGCCCTGCAGGAGAGCGCGGACGCCGGCGGAAGTCGCGTCATGAAGCCTCCACCTACAGCTGCCCACACCGCATTGGCCAGCTGGTCTGTATCTGTAGCCGACACTACGACAGGCCACACCATCTTGGTCAGCGGCCCAGTATGCGGCATCGCACCAAAGCTGCATCGCTGGTGGGGCACCAGCCGAGGGCAGCGCTTGTTTTCGGTCATAGACCGGAGCGTCCGCCGAACAGTACCAGCGAAATACCAGCCGTAGGGCCTGTGTTACTGTGTAGGCAAGCAGACCGGGCCGGACACTGTCAACAGCTGCTCCCCGGTTCTGACGCGGCTCGGCTTTCAGACAACCGGCCGACCGCGCCACAAGGACCCTCATCAGGTGGTGGCTTTGTCGACGGCGACGCGGCCGACGCGACGCGCGTGCCAATCAGACCTGGCTCTGATCCGGCCGGGGGGGGGGGCAGTTCTCTGGCGGAGGGTGGATCCGGCGTGGAGCGAAGGAGCTGGACGACTTTCTACGGAGGCTAGAGTGGCGCAGGAGTAAACAGAGACAAAAAAAAACACACTGGTCACGTTTCTATGACACTAGGTAATCCAGATTGCCCCTCGTGGTAACTACTGCAATTTTGCCACCACACAAGGGAAATAAAAATTGACCGTCAGAAATGAACGGCGTTAATAGCCCCGTTAATATCTGACGAGACAATTTGTATTTCCCTTGTGTGGTACAAAATTACAGAAGTTACCGCGAGGGAAAATCAGGATTACCTCGTGTCATGGAAACATGGCCATAGTCCTGGATCCCAGGGCTCCCTAGTGAGATCTCTTCATTGTGAAAACCCTCCTCCTGACCACCAATCGACAGCTAGTCACAAAACAGCCCGACATTGCAGCGGGTCAGCCACCAGCCCACCATACGAACGCAACCAACACACCCTCGAGTCGAGCCGAGCCGAGCGAGCCGAAAGCCCGAGCTCCGAGCCGGAGCCGAGCCCGAGCTGACGCCGAGCCGAGCCGAGCGAGCCGAGCCGAGCCGAGCCAGGGCGGCCGAGCGAGCACGAGCCGAGCGAGCCGAGCCGAGCCGAGCCGAGCCGAGCCGAGCCGAGCCGAGCCGAGCCGAGCCGAGCCGAGCCGAGCCGAGCCGAGCCGACGCGATGGCGGTGGCCCGACGTCGCTTCGTATGACCGTGCTGGGTGGAGCGAGGCCGCCGTGTCGCGACGCCAATCACCCAGCTGGAATGGTGATGAGAAATTCCTGCCCGGCGCGCTGGGCGGCTGTCATGCGCCGGCCAGACGCGTGGCGGTGACGCACAGAGTATCGAGGAGAGGACGAGGAGGGGTGCGACCTCGGGGAGAGGACGAGGAGGGGTGTGACCTCGGGGAGAGGACGAGGAGGTGTGTGACCTCGGGGAGAGGACGAAGAGGGGTGTGACCTCGAGGAAGGACGAGGAGGGTGTGACCTCGGCAGAGGAGGGTTGTGACCTCGAGGAGAGGACGAGTAGGGGATTGTGACCTGGGGAGAGGGAGCGTGTTGACCTCGGGGGAGAGGACGAGGAGGGGTTGTGACCTCGGAGGAGAGGACGAGGAGGGGTGTGACCTCGGGGAGAAGGCACGAGGAGGGGTGTGACCTCGGGCAGAGGTGAGGGTGTGGACCTTCGAGGGAGAGGACGGAGGAGGGGTGTGACCTCGGGGAGAGGACGAGGAGGTGTGACTCGGGAGGCAGGACGAGGAGGGGTGTGACCTCGGGGACGAGGGACGTGGAGGGGGTGGACTTGGGCAGAAGGAAGGGCGCTGTGACCTCGAGTGATGAGGACGAGGAGGGTGTGACCTCGAGGAAGGACGAGGAGGGGTGTGACCTCGGGGAGAGGCACGAGGAGGGTGTGACCTCGGGGACGAGGACGAGGAGGGGTGTTGACATCGAGAAGGAGGACGAGGAGGGGTTGTGACCTCGGGCAGAGGAGTTGTGAACCTCGAGGATGAGGACGAGGAGGCGGTGTTGACCTCGGGGGGAGAGGAGCGCGTTTGACCTCGGAGAGGACGAGGAGGGGAGTATGACGTCTGTGACCTCGAGGAGACGAGGAGGGTGTGACCTCGGGTGAGAGGACGAGGAGGGGGTTGACCTCGGGCAGAGGATGGTGTGTAACCCTCGAGTCTGAGAGGACGAGGAGGTTGTTTGACCTTCGCGGGAGAGGACGAGGAGGGTGTGAACCTCGGGAGAGGACGAGAGGGGTGTGACCTCGGGGGAGAGGACGAGGAGGGGTGTGACTTCGGGCAGAGGAGGGGTTGTGGACCTCGGAGGAGGGCGGGAGGTGATTGGACCTCGAGGAGAGGACGAGGAGGGGTGTGACCTCGGGGAGAGGGACGAGGGAGGGTGTGACCTCGGGGAGAGACGAGGAGGGATGTGACATCGAGAGAGGACGAGGAGGGTGTGAACCTCGGGCAGAGAGGGGTGTGACCTCGAGGAGAGGACGTTAATGAGGGTTGTGACCTTCGGGGAGAGGACGAGAGGGTGTGAGCCTCGAGGAGAGGGACGAGGAGCGGGTTGCTGACCTCGGGCAGAGGACGAGGAGGGGGTGTGCCTCGGGCAGAGGAGGGGTTGTTGACCTCGGAAGACGAGGACGAGGCAGGGGTGTGCACCTCGGGGGAGGACGAGGAGGGGTGTGACCTCGGGCAGAGAGGGTGGTCGTGGACGCTCGGAGGATGAGGACGGAGGGAGGGTGTGACCTCGAGGCAGAGGACGAGGAGAGTGGTGACCTCGAGAAGAGGACGAGGAGGGGTGCTTACCTCGGGGAAGAAGACGAGGAGGGGTTGTGACTCGGGCGAGAGGCACGTAGGATGGGCGTGTTGACCTCGAGGAGAGGACGAGGAGGGGTTCGTGACCTCGGCAAGCAGGAGGGGTGCTGAACCTCGAGGAGAGCGACAAGGAGGGGCTCTGTGACCTCGGGCAGAGGAGGTGTGACCACGGGGAGAGGACGAGGAGGGGTGTGGACCTCGGGGAGAGGACCGAGTGGAGGGTGTGACCTCGGGCAGAGGAGGGGTTGTGACACGGGTGAGATGACGAGGGAGGGGTGTGACCTCGGGAGAGGACGAGGGAGGCGGTTGTTGACCACGGGAGAGGACGAGGAGTGGTGACCACGGGGAGAGGACGAGGGAGGAGGTGTGACCATGCTCCCCGCGGGACGAGGACGAGGAGGGGGCCTGTGACCTCGGCAGAGGACGAGGAGGTGGGACCGGCAGTCAGTAGGTGTGACTCGTGGCAACGAGGAGGGGACTCGCGGCAGAGGATCGGAGAGGGCTGTGTGTGACCTCGGGCAGAGACCGAGGAGGGTGTTGACCTCCGGGCAGACGAAGATGGCTGTGGGACCGAAGGAGGCACGCCTGACCCGCACCCAGAGCACGTGTCGGCCAGCTCTCCGACCTCATCAGTCCACCGAGGCGGCACGGAGCGGTCACGTGCCTGCTCCATCACTCTGCAGAGGTTGGCTGGCGCCGTCGGCTCAGTCAGTCAGCCCCCAGCCCCCCTCCCCCACCTCCCACACCCACCCATACCTGCGCTCGCTATCCGCAGGGAAAGCTGAAGCTTAATTCATACACTGGTTTATTGTGAGTTAACGGAATTCATTAACAATTTCAAACACACAAATTCAAAAATACTGACCAGTATTTGTGTCACAAAAACACAAATACTGGTCGTGCTCGTAGTAAGAGCAGGGAACTGTATATTTTGACCAAGCAGTCTCCTTCTACAGTTAACGAGTACGGGCGTTTCTTCATCAGCACTGTCTACAGGCGACCTGCACGGCAGCAGCGCTCTGGCTGAAGATCGAGCTGGCAGAGGAACTGCCACCCATTCTGCATACACGGACTGTCGTGCCATTGAGCCGTCTGCCCGACCCAGTACATGCCCTCCGGCCCCTGCAGGCAGAGGCACGGCGAGTTCTGGTTGGGCTGATCCGGCGCCCAGTTGCTGTAGACCATGCTCCGTCCGTCCAGCCAGGCCCAGTCGGTGCCCGTGGAGTCGTGGCGAGCCCCGCCCACCCAGACGTAGCTAGCGGTGCTGGCAGCCACCAGCTCCTCCACGTGCTGGTGGTTGCTCAGGTGTACGGAGGCCAGGCGGGCCCTGCGGTCCAGCAGCGGGCAGGAGAGGGCGGCTCCGAACCAGGAGGTGACGCCACCCGGGATCAGGTAGCAGCTGTTGTCGTGGCGACTCCAGCCGTCCGGGCAGGCGTCAGCGGAACGATCGAGAACGTCCAGCTGCTCCCCCAGAGCAGTCATCTGGTGACGCATGGCAGTCAGCTGATCCTTCACATTGTCCTGACATCCTCTGCGGGTGTCCTGGTGCGCTCTGGAGTCTCCTCTATCGCAGAGTCCAGTCAGAGGCCAGGCCAGCAGAATGGCACTGAGCAGAACGGGACGGAGCTGCATGGTCGCCGGTCTCCCGGTCTGTGGTCTGTGGTCTGTGGTCTACCGTCGCCGGTCTGTGGCACAAGACTCGGACTCGGAGGATGAGAGCAGACTGTGACCTAGTGAGGCAGACACGCTGGCTTTATACCCTCAGTCAACGCTTGGTCAACGTTTGACCTATAGCGATTGTTTGTTTTCAGACGCTTTAAGGGTTAACAGAAATGCCACTGAAGCCCAGCTCGCCTATGACGTGAAATTGTTATCTCTCGGCAAATGTAGCTGTTGATACAAATGTCCAGATCTTCAATACGAATGTTTATTCAACCTTTTGGTGCAAAGGACATCATGGATTCCAGGACGCCAAAGATTACGACCCTGTCATATCTGATATCTCATACACTGACGTACTACATTAGTGCTCATGTATGTACGTATACATTCAGAAATTCATGACGTCATCGTACTTGAAAATGCCGTCAACTGGCTGTTGGCTGCGGTGGTTGCAAGAGAGAGCAACTGATAACTCAATCACTGGTCTCTTTCAAAATCTTCATGTCAATACGTTATACATATGAGTGTTGCCGACACAATCCGCACTATGCCGGCTACAATTTTCGTAAAGAGTTTGTCACTAAAGAGTATATTCCAAATGTCCAGAATGAAAAAAGAAATAACTAAAGTAGACTTAACAATAGAAAACAAATGCAGAGCAATAGCAGTGCAGGGACAGGGGCACACGTCGCACGTGTGCGGCCCTTTGATGCCCTCGGAAGTCGCCAGTACCTACTGTATGACGGGAGCGAGAGTACCAGGGCGGGGGGGGCGCACGCTGTGCAGTGTGTACCCCTCGCGAGTCCCTCCTCAGTGCTCAAGTCCCTGCGTGGGCAAGACACAGACAGCGCGACAAAGCCCGGCACACGTGGGCCTGACACGGAAACGTATAGCCAGGGTGGCCGCTGGTGTGGAAAAAATGCGTTTATGGCATGTCAATGACTTCCAGCGGCGTCGCTGGACGTAGCCGGACGTAGCCGGACGTAGCCGGACGTAGCCGGGCACCTCAGACTTCTGTCTCAGACCTCCCGGGCGCAGGGCGGTTCCGAACCAGACACAGCTGGGCACCTCAGACCTCCCGGGCGCCAGGGCGGTTCCGAACCAGATACAAGGAGAATCATTTTCGTCCGTGACAATCAGCGACGAATTGCCTTATTCGTCGCTACCAGTTGCCAAAATTGGCAGTTGTCCCGTATTTTCTCCCGATTTCAAACAACTTTATTACAGCATGTCAGTGGTAAAATAGCAGGAGTTAGAAGGGAGGTGCTGACCCTATCCTGTCCTATTCCTTCCCATTTCATTCCGGCGACAAACATAGTGATCATATATACAGAGATAGAAATGTATATATGATCTCTATGGCGACAAACCCTACGGCAATATGCGGGAAGAAATGCAAACATGTTTACAGAGCAGCAACTTTTTTTCAAAGCGAGTCCTGCAATTACATCGGCATATGAATACATCCCCCGCCAGCACATCAAATCATCCTCCCAGCCGAAATTAGATCAGCGCAGCCACATTTCTTTTCGCAGTGAGTCACTTTCGTCTCTTTTTGTTTATGTGCCATTTTATGGGCCTCTTAATTGGCAATTTCACCGGCGACCGATATGAGCTTTCAGATTTAGCTCGTGGACGCGACCGGCTTCCTAAATGAAAGCATAAAAAGTGGCGACTGCAGCCGGCGCGGTGACGGGGCGGGGCGGGATTTAGCGGGGGCTCGGTGGCGGGGCGGGGCGGGATTCAGCGGTGGGGGGATCGGTGGCGTCGGTGGCGGCGGGGCAGATAAAGCGTTGGGCTGAGTTACGGGTCCGTGGCGAGGCCGGATAACCGCAGCTCGCAGCCAGCGAACGGCGCATCGTCCGCCGCCGGCCGTCTCCATGGCAACAACAGCCGCCGCCGCCGGAAGAGGAGCGCGGCAGGACCGGCTGATCGCCGTCGCCGTCGACGATACGCTGTGACAAGGGAGGTGGGGTGGGGTCAAGGCTGTATAAACCAGGTAGAACACTCCGGCCGAAAAAGTGGTGACAGCACTAATTTAGTTGCCGCGACCCGGAGTGCTTGTGCACGTGACCGGGGGACGCGCCGGCCGGCCGCCGTACACAATATTAGTGCGTGCCGTGCCTCAACTTAAGATCGCGCTTTTGCTTCTTTGGTTTATCTCGGTCCGATTGGCAAACTTAGAACATGTGTCTATCACAAATCTGCGTTCTGTCGGAATGACCGCTGGCATAAAACTAAAAATCAGACGCCAATTTTTTACTATGCTACACAGTGCGCGAAGTTCACCTAGCGGTGATTACGGCAACCCGGCCGACGGCTTGCTCGGAAACGATGACAGATGCATCTCTGATGCCATTACCGGCGTGGAAAATATAAATATAACGCAATGAATTTTCCTGAAGAAGACATAAAACTGCATACATAGATGGCCATTATGTTTGGGCATTGTACTCCTTCTCGTGACGTAGTTACCAAAACGAATACTCTTACCGGTCTAATTTTCGGCGATGTCGTTCAGCCGTCAATTTGACATTTTATTAGCGTAGGTAGCTACATTATAAGGTAACGGATATTTGTGTGGCCGACACAGAGGCCTTCTCTGAAGAGTGGATGTCGCCTTCCTGGGTGACCAGGAGCGCAGTCAGGGCCAGGGGGCTGAGGGGGCACGTGCCCTTGGACCGACTTTTACACTAAAGTATTGGTGACGTCCTTTTTGCGACTTTTTAGGCCCTGAAACATATATGTTGGCCTAAATCCGGGGTAATATTTTTCGCGATTTTTTTTTTCGGGGGTGCCTCCTTGCGAAGGGGGCCCTGGGGTTTATGGCTGTTCCCCTTGCCGACAGGTTCTGGCTGCGCCTCTGTGGTTGCCTTTCCGCGCCATATGGCTGCATGATTTTATTTATAATTATATTTATATATATATATATATATATATATATATATATATATTATTCATATTCCGCCGACGTTCCATTTTTAACAAGCTTTGTTTGTCTGCATTATCATGACACTGCAATGGCCTTTGAGCCATGCCGCCGTCTAAAGGTCCTGAAACCCTGATTTGCCTCCCAAAAAAATGTCGCGTCTGACTATGCTTTTGCTCACTTCGCTCTGGAGGGTCACGTAGGACGCAGCGCCTTAACGGTACTAAGAGTGGTGTCTCAAGACTCAAAACTAGGTAATACCAATTCAGTCATATGGGTATACATGTTCTAGTCTATTTGTATAAGGTTTGCACAACTCTAAGGCCTATCATGTTGAAAAATACTTTAATTGCCTGAACCTACAGCCTCCTTAGTAGAATTGTCGCAACATGTCATCACTAAGACAAAGATTTGGGTGAGAAATTCTAGAGATATATTTTAGGTAATATCGCGTGTCCATCCGATACAATTGTTTTTTCAGCTTTCATATACCGTACGACTTTAATATTGTCATTTACGCTTCCATGAACTAAGTCAATGCGGAAAAATGTGCACGCACACAGCCCGTAACATTGTTGCAGCGAACCAACAATGGCGAAGCCGTTCGAAATGGTAACAAACGAATTCTCCCGGTTTCACGTCATCACGTTGGACAATCAGCGTCGAGACTTGCTCCAAGATGATTGGTGTACTAGCTTGATCGCAAATAAAGCTTATGAGTAGGATCTATAAACACGGGCATAGATGTGCAAGCTGCTCGCGGTTGTCACCACTTTTACCTATGTTGAAGGAGCCGGAGTACACCCCCCTGGGTGGGGTGGAGTGTCGGATGGAAGACAGAAGCCGACAAGTGTCGGGTTGACGGCCGACAGTGTCAGGCTGTCAGGCGGCGGGTCGTAGGAGACCAGCCGCAGGCAGGAGACAAGAGCGACCCTCCGAACGAGCAGTGGCTCCGACCACTTGTTGCTGGTAATGCTAACACAATGCGTATGCCTATTACACTGATCCATAGACTGAGACTGGCAGTAGATAGCAGATAGACCGCTGGGCCTACGCCAAAATTAACGCCACATGACTGGATGCATTCGTGCAGCAGCTGCATGAATAAACTGCAAGGGTGGTGAAGATAAAAAATGAACGTCCGGTGCGGTTCATCTTTGTGGAAAATAAAACTTCTGTAAAAATAGCGTCGATGCGACTGAAACTGGGCTCCACTGTCGTGAAAATTTAAAATAGGCGATAGTTTACACATAGTGTACCAGGCACGTAGCCAGGATTTTGTCAGGGGGGGGGGGGGGGGCACGTCGAAAAATCAAATTTTTTGCTTCCTAATCTCATTCTATCTAGTGTGAAATCACTTTGCTCCTGCAGCATATGTTGGCTGACTGGGGGGGGGGGGGGCAGGGGGTAGGGTCGGGTTTTCAGAGAATCTCCATTCTATCTAGTGTGAATTTATTTCGCTCAGTGGGGGCATGGCCCCGTGCCCCCCCCCCCTTGGCTACGTCCCTGTAGTGTACCTACTCGTATTCTGGAGTCTCATTGTCACATTCAGTTATCCTATATGCATGATTGTTAGTTTGCGTTTTTTTGTCTTGACGAATGAGCATCAGGAAATGCAACCCAATTGCAGATCAAGTCGAGTAGTTAGGTACGACATGCGATCAATCACTACACCAAAAACAGCTTACTCATTTACGCTCATTAAATATATATTTCGAAACTTAATGCTTTGTATCTTTCTTATCCCACTTATTTTTCCAAAAGGATTCGTAAAACGCCATTGACTGAATCACATAGCTCTCTTTGAAGACACCACTGGTAGCACCATTTACCGTTCCTGCCGTGATACCACAACCAAGGGCGTCGCCACCGTCCGTAAGTCGGGGTAAATTTCGTAAAATCAGGGTAAATTTCGTCCGTAAGTTTTTGAGTCGATTCTTTTCAGGTAACGCTCATAAATCGTTGAGTTAAAATCCAAAAAACGTTGAGGATGCACCCCCCTCCCGCTTCCGACGCCACCACGTACAACTTCCGACCGCCCGACCCCTCCAGTATCCCCTCGCTTCCAACGCCCATGCCCACAACAGCGGCTCCAGCTTTACTGATCACACCACCCACATCGCAGCCACACCACATCACCCAGCCGGGCACCAGGAGCTCTCAATCGAATCCCCTGCTGCCGGCCACCAGTCCACCAATTCAGACAAACTTCCCCGCCACCGCCACCGACGGCTCTGAGCTGAGCCCCAGATCCAGAAATACAATAACCTCAGAAATACGTCTGTGTCCGACTCCCGGGGGAGGGAAGGAGCGCGATAACTGGACAGCCGTCCAGGTCTGGACAGCCCGGAGAGTCCGCAGAGGTATCGATCTGAGATGGTCCACTGTCCGAGCCAGTACCCCCAGCCAGCTGATAGTGTTCCTCAGTCCTCACTACACCTGAGACAGGGAGACAGTGGTACTGAAGTCACCCGCCCCACTGTCCGAGCCCGTACCCCAGCCAGCCGATAGTGTTCCTCACTACACCTGAGGGCCTGTTCCCGCAGCGCCGCTAACCGCCTCTAAACTCCTCTAAGTTGCTCCAACTGCAACTGCTCTCTGTTAAAGAATACGACTGAAGCAGGTTGAAGCAACTTAGAGGAGGTTAGATAGAGGTGAGACTGTAGTACTGAAGTCATGGTCCTCTGTCCGACCACCCACAGTCAGCCAGCTGGCAGTGCCCTCTGTACGTACACCCCAGACAGGGAACAGTTGACATCGGCCCCAATGACAACCAAGCACCAATGGATCCGGGATGCGTCAAGTCCTGTCAAGAAGCGTCCCAATCTCTCCACCACCAGGTGACCACTGACCACCTGCACCTGCTGACCACCCCGCTGCACTGGTGGCGGTCAACAGCGGGACGTGACAGCAGCTTCCTAACACCCTTCCAGCTGCCACTGCCCAGACGAAAGTCCTGCCCTGTCGTGGCAGATGACAGTAGTCCGTCATAAAGCTGACAGGGGCCAGACGACAGTGTCCTGTCCTATCCTGGCAGATGATAGCAGCCCGTCATAAAGCTGAAACATGACGGACGACACAGTAGTGTCCTGTGATTGTCGTGCTGGGCTAGACGGCACATTATGTGACATTAACCCTCGCACCGACGGGGGTCTGAGCCAACTTCGAACGACGGGGGGCAGATAACGCCCCCAGAGATTCCAAACTACGCAACGGTAGCGAGAAGCGGGAAACGTTGTGAGGTAAGGCGTGACGAGTACTAGCGAAAATACTTAGCTATTTTTTTTATCAGGCTCAATAATTGAGGTCCACAGGTAAAAAAGGTAAATTTTCATTTGAGTAAATTGACACTGTTTCACTAACTGGTAGTCAAGTATACCTAGCTGGAGCAATCCAAAAAAGATACATTGCTTTGAAACACTGTTTCGCTAAAATATTCTCAGATTGAGATAGTTTCAATGTAAGGCTCCAGACGGTAGCGAAGGTCAAAAATGGCTTATTTTACTGAATTTTTTGTTTGTTAATATCTACTTTAAAGGTGAAAGTAATTATGCACATGTGTTTCTCTACATAGGTGCCATAGATAACATCGTATGATATATGTAGTCAACTAAAAAAATTGATCTGACTGAGTTATGTCAAGTAAGTACATATTTTTATGTCTATCGATGGGAGGTTGACAAGAGAAACAGTGGTGGAAAACAAGTATTATCTTTACGTAGAATGAGTTTATTGTAACAAACACATATGAACTTTTTTGCACTTGGATTTGAACCTTAACGAGGTCACGGAGAAAATACAACTTGCATTTTATACCTTTTGCTTCGAATAGTGATTAGGATAAAAATGACCACATTTAGCCAGGTTTTTGGTTTGATTTGGTGCGCATTTCAATTTTTCCTCCATGAGATAATAATGGAGGATTCAAAAATTGACCGACTCAGGTCACCGATATAAAAAAAAATTCCAATGATAAACGAACTAGTAGATACCGAAGGCTTTAACCACTGTGAGTTCAAATGTTTGGTCACATGTGGCTTCGGAAGATGTCAAATTACAAAAACGTACATGAGTCAGGTCATTTAATTGTGGAATGAAACGTGACTTGAAAGTTAGGAGTATTTTTTAGAAGTGTGGGGAATTGATGCAAAACAGTATACAAAATTTGGCGGCGCTACTGCCGCGTTTTCGCTAGTCCGGAAAAACCTGTGGGGGGCGGATATCCGCCCCCCGTCGGTGCGAGGGTTAACCTCATTTCTGCAGGCCGCAGGGGTAGTGCACTTCATACGATGGACTGGATAACGGTAAATTACACCCAAACAGGCCCAGCATTCAGAGGCGTCTCCTGCCACTGGACAGCCGTCACAGCAGTCGCAACTGTCACACAAACGTCACAACAAGTCGGCAGGAGTGACGGGGCGGCTTTTGAGAGGCGAGCTGGCCTCACCCTTCCGTTCCAGGGCAGGGCCAGGGGTCCGCCCTCCGGAGTCAGCTGTGACGCCAGGACAGGCAGACTAAACAGCTGGAGAGGCGGCGGCCGGCGAAACAGAAACGGTATACAGAGACAGGTCAGACGCCGCTGGCTGGAGAAAGGACAGTCCAGAGCTCAGCGAATCCGACAGATCCAAAAACACGCCAACACTAGCTTCATGGAGATGGCTTGAAACGAGAGTTTTCCGTAAATCTGAATGTTATGAGAACTGTTCATCGCCCAAACATAACGTGTAGTGGGATAACAAGCTCCATTCATATCAATGTTTTCCAACTTTTTTCTATCTTTCGTCATTAGGCGTTGTCGCATCGCACAGCAAATGGCAAATGTTAACGTCAAAGTCGACTGCAAACAAAACTAGAAAGACTGAGTGGACGGGCTTATCCTTCGAACGGATGAGTTCCTATCAGGGGCTGATCTGTCTGACCGGTACTGGAATGACAGAGCTGACCGTGTCATCAGCAGAAAAGGAGGAACAGCGGGTCATGCCCCTGTCCTCTGCACTCTACAGGGTCACTACCGGCGAGGAACAGTGGGCCCCGCCCTCTGCAGGCCCTCACAGCAGGAGGGACAGCGGGCCCTGTCCCCGCCCTCTGCAGGCCCTCACGGCAGGAGGGACAGCGGACCCTCTCCCTGACCTCTGCACTCCACAGGTCCACGATCAGCGAAGGACAGAAGGCCCTGACCTAGCCCTCTGTGCCAGTGGGCCGGTGGGCTGGCCGCCTGGCTCCTCAGCGATGATTACACGGTGGCACGCGGGGAAGGGACGGGGACGGGACGGGGACGGGCCGCGGGGAGGGACGGGACGGGCTGCAGCCGCCGACAGGTCGACTAATAGCGCCCCAGGCTAATGCGCCCGGCCACGGAGCCGACCGCAGCCGCCACCACCGCCGCCACATGATACAGCCACGGCCACCACAGACACTGCTACAGCCACGAACACAGCCTCAGCGGCCGCCGCAGCAGCGCCAGCACTGACCACAGCTGACACAAGCCCACACAAGACAGATACATCCAGTGACGCCAGGGACACTGCTGCGGCCTCAACACATTAAAAAAGAGAGATATGGTCTGAACAGTCACGACCTAACCCACACGCCACACCAGCACCACAGACCCTCAGACGACAGAGACCACAACACGACGGCGTTGCGGTAGAGCCTGGCGGGAATATGTACAGCAGCGGTTCAACACTGATTGCGCCGTGGACCGCCAGCAGTTCCTATATGAGTTCCCGCAGCGAAATCAATAGCCGTGGATGCCGTGTTTGACTTTTTTAGTAACTCCCGGGGTGGTGTGGTCTTTGTTCGGTGGTCGCTGGAAGACGGCAACACGGAACAACAGAAGCAGGACAGCGCTGCGGCTGATCAGTCACCTTCACTGCTGCCCTCACCAGACAGAAGAGTGTCAGTCACCTTCACTGCTGTCCTCCCCAGACAGAAGTGCCGGTCACCTTCACTGCTATCCCCACCAGACGTAGACAGGAGTGTCTGGCCGGCCGCTCGAAAGTTATAACAAATCAGCACCTAAGATCCGCCAGCAGGCCCCGGCGCATTCTTCAAATATTGCGGCGTGCGAAGGCGAGCCGCTCCGTGGCGCTTCTCCTCCCGCTTACGGTTAATTTGTGACCCAGGATGCCTATATCCAGATCTTGATTCCACTGTCACTTGTGATATTCTTTCTCAGAAAACAAGGCACGATACACATAACTTTGCACCATCATTGGTTGTGTCAGGATACGGCAAGCCAGCAGAGGAGGATCTCACCCAGGCGCGGATATCAGGATTTGGGTGGGGGCGCAGATACAAAAGGTTGGTCTCCAGGCGACGAGGAATGGGTGCGACCCGGTAGGGCGCCTACACCCCTGCATCGCGCCTGCTCTGGGGCTGCGGAACTTTCCTTACGGCGGCGCCACAAGCAAGATGGGGCGACGAGCCAGCTGCCGCATACCTAGCAGCTGTTTTTTTGTCCGCTCGACCGCGAGGACGAGGGATGTGCGGTGGGAGAGGGGAGTGGGGAGGCTGTGCGGTGGGAGAGTGGGACGGGGAGGGAGGCCTGTCGCGGGTGGGACGAGGGGACGGGGAGGGAGGCCTGTCGGGTGGGAGAGGGGGACGGCCTGTGCGGTGGGACGAGGGGCGGGGAGGACGGCTGTCGCGGGTGGGAGAGGGGACGGAGGGACGGCTGGCGGTGGGACGAGGGACGGGGAGGGAGGCCTGCGCGGTGGGACGAGGGCGGGGAGGGACGGCTGTGGCGGTGGGAGAGGGGACGGGGAGGGGACGGGGAGGGACGGCCTGTCGCGGTGGGACGAGGGGACGGGGAGGGACGAGGGACTGTCGCGGTGGGACGAGGGGAGGGAGGGACGGCCTGTCGACGAGTGGGACGAGGGGACGGGGAGGGACGGCCTGTCGCGGTGGGGCTTCACCGGCACACAAAGCAGCACAAAGGCAGCCGAGCGACCGTCCACTGCGACCAACGGATCGTCTCTGCCGACAGAGTGAGCTGGCAGAGGCGCGATAGAGCGTTTATGCAAGTGTATATGTAGGTAATGATGAACAAGAGAAGTCACCATCACGTTATCACCGAAATGGTGTTGGTTTATTGAGGTCTTTGGGCGCGCCGACAACAAAGGTCACTTTGCGCCCATTCCGGTGCGTAAAAGTACCGGGGAAATCCCGCTAGGATTCGAACTCACGAACTCTTTTCCACTGTGGTCGCTCAATTAGCTGTAAACCAATCGCTGTCTACGAAACGATGCCGCCGCGTGCCTGGCAAAGGACTCACCTGCACCGTCCAACGCGTTGTCACCGACCGCCGGACACAGCGACACTGTCCTCCGCTGGATCTCTGCACGTCTCGCCTCCTCTCCTCCGACCCCTGCGTCAACACAGACGAGCCTCAGTCCAGCGCGCCTCAGTCCAGCGCGCCTCAGTCCAGAGCCTCAGTCCAGCGCGCCTCAGTCCAGCGCGCCTCAGGCCGGAGCCTCAGTCCAGCGCGCCTCAGTCCACAAACTGCCCCAGTCCGACCCCCAGCGTCGCCGCCGACACGTCGCTACCGACTGAGCGGCGTCCGTCGGCAGACTGCACACCGTCAGCTGGCCCGCGTCGGCGTCGTCGGCGGCGTCGTCAGCGTCGGCGTCGGCGGCGGCGGCGGCGGCCGCAGGACCGTACGTAAATCAATGGCAGGCTCGGCAGCCGCAGCAGGCAGGGCCCGCACCAACAGATCGACGGACAAACGGGGATCACCGAGAGAGATAAAACACAAACG
Source organism: Semibalanus balanoides (assembly GCA_014673585.1). Taxonomy (NCBI): domain Eukaryota; kingdom Metazoa; phylum Arthropoda; class Thecostraca; order Balanomorpha; family Balanidae; genus Semibalanus; species Semibalanus balanoides. Next base: position 77,732 of record VOPJ01015477.1, read on the forward strand.
GATGTGTGCAACAGTTATCCACGGGGGTATTGATCGAGGATTCGGCTCTCCAATCAGGCGGCGTATCTTTGTCCGCTAATGTTGCGTCACATATTTGATCGAGATTGATATACGAGTATTCTTATTGAGCATTGATATGCTCGTATCTTAGACGTGACAAGCATAGGATCAAGCTCAGCCTCAATGATAGCTATTTTTACAGAGGTCTGGAGTACAGGCAACACATACAACTAACAACAAGCAAACACGCTCCACATCTGCATAACATAGCGTTCATCTAGAGAACAGCATGGACATCGAGCAGGCGACTTGGTTTCCGCAAACCAGCGGCGGCAGACCGCAACCAACTGTCGGCAGTGGGCCATCAACCTTAGACAGTGACAGGGACGTAGCCAAGGGGGGGGCCAGGGGGCATGCCCCCCCCCACCTGAGCGAAAATAAATGACACTAGATAGAATGAGATTCTTGAAACCGAGCCCCACGGTCAGCAACATATGGTGAGGAAGCAAAATGTGATTTCATACTAGATAGAATGAGATTTTAGGAGCAAAATGTGATTTTTTCCGACGTGGCCCCCTCTTGAGCAAAATCCTGGCTACGTGCCTGGACAGTGACGTCACCGCAGTGAATCCTGAGCCTCAGTGACGTATTCGCAGTGAATCCTGAGCGGCAGTGACGACAAAGCATGGAGCGAAAATTGGAGCCCGAGAGGACAGGCCCGTCTATTGCCCAGCCTCGGAAGGCTACAGAGATGGCGGCTCTGTGTCTGGCGACATGTTGAGGGGTCGTCGGAGCAGGCTGGTGGACATTCACGTTCCGATCACCACTGCAGCTGACCTCTGACCGCTGCGTGTCCAGCCTATGATGTCGTGCGGGACGGTGACATCAGATGAATGACCATCCCGTCGCCGACAGCAATGGGGGAAACCCGGGGAGTGGCGTCTCCTGCATATCCCTTCTCCGTGGGGAAGCTAATAGACACAATAATGACGGCCTTTTAACATATATACCTACACAAGCTGTTTGTAACGTAAATAACAGTTAAGAAGTGGCGGGCGCAAGGGCGGCAACACCTTCCGAAAGTAGGGGAGACGGAGGCATTTTGAAGTCGATTATTTCCATGCAACGTCCATAGGCGACGAATAGGCGTAATGTTAAATCCTAAAATGTTGACGGGAACACCCTTTGGCGCCGCCATTGGACGGGCGCGTTTCGTTTCCCCGAAACTCCTTCTATAAAACCGCCCCCCGACTAGTCCTGTGGGGTTTGCACACAACCCATTTCTCGATCTGCTCTACAAATCGGTTATCTCAGTTCAAAGTCCCATGTTAAAAGTGAATTATTCCCTTTAAGAATCTAACAAACTACAAGTATTAATAGCAACGCACTCTCCTCGTATGAATGTTGCATATTTCTCCCCACATTTTCCTTCTATGACATTAATTAGTTAGTCCGCAGATTGGCAATCGCCAGCTGCACGGAAGCAAACACCCCACGTCTTAGGGGAAAGTCTCAGTCGGTTGGAGTTTAGATGGAGACCATTAGTGAGATTGCAAGTGCTAAACAAGGAAGCTTTGGTTTCTCGCGACAACGCTCGTTGTTTGTTTCCATGTGACTGCTCAATGTTCATGCATCGTCCTAAGCAACAAAAGACACCGTATTGTAGCAATTTTCCACTACGCAAAAAGGGGCAAGGATGCGGGAAGCGTTTCATGAATAGGATAGAGACTCCTTTTTCTCTGTCGACAGCGTCTCCTTCAGCCCTGTCGAACGGATTTCAGACAGCGGAGACACAGTGGGAGACGAGACGCCTCGGGACCGTCCAGTCGAACGCCAACACAGCCATTGGCACACCGGCCGGCCGTCCAGAGGAGCGTCCAGACGCCGTCACAAGCCGTCTGTAACGTCTCTGGCCTCTACACCACCGGCCGGACCGTCCAGAGGAGCGTCCAGACGCCGTCACAAGCCGTCTGTAACGTCTCTGGCCCTACACCACCGGCCCACCGTCCAGACGCCGTCACAAGCCGTCTGTAACGTCTCTGGCCCTACACCACTGGCCGACTTCCCAGTAGAACTCCTAACTGCACGGCGTGCACACGCAACATAAGTCCTAAGCACGTCTCTCTCAGCCGTTACCCGACCCGCTGTCTTCCTAGCAGACCGGCCCACCCACGGATGCCGTCTGTCCCGGGCGGTGTTCGGTAGAGAGCACGCGAGCGTTCCCAGGCGGCGGGCCGCGGATGCTACCCTCTTCCTCCCCCGCACGCCGCTGACGTCCTTCACTCACGGGACCGCTGCTCGGCGCGTTCGTTCGTGCACATTCGCCTGACGTTGCATGATGCATGACTTCCTAATATTACGATTCGGGGAGCGATTTCAGACGCCAGCGGCTCCGGCGGTTCTAGGAATAGTCTGCACAGGCGCGAGCGCTCGTCAGTGGACTCGTCTCGGCGCGGAGAGTTGACGTTGGACACCTCTACCTGACCCCCCGCTGCGTGATGTCGCATCAACCCCACCATCCCTCTCCCACTACTGTCCGCCTGACGACACAGATGGATGCTGCATATGAACCGTGCAGAAATGTGTGTAAATAATGGGAGCTGTCGCCGTCCGATGCATCAGCCGGCGACGGGCGACACCATGCATCACTCCCCGGCCCAGCTGGCGGCGGATGTGCGGGCTGTGGCGGCGGTGGCGGGCGGTGTCGGCGGCGGCGGTGGGGGCGAGAGAGAGAGAGAGCGGGCGCGCGGCTTTGAAATGGAAGGCGCTACGCGAGTCCAACACAGTCGGCTACAAATATCTCAGAGCCAGACGCATCAACGCCACGCGCACGGGCGTGTGGTTCGCTGACTGCCGTTCCGCACTGAAAAGAGAGAGGAGCGCGGGAGCGAAGATTAATACTTTCCCATTGGGCGTATCCCAGCAACAGCCACGAAACTGTGCCACTAATCGGATTGGTGCGAGCTGTGCCGACTACACCTGCAGTGCGCGTACAATCTGAGCACGTGCGTACGTGGGCATCCTCCATCAGCGGGTGATCCACCCCAGCACCAGGACGCCGGGGCGGCAGGACAGTGACACGTTCCGGCTCCGTGCACTGCTGCATTCGAGGGGCGTCTGGCCGGCAGGGGTGCAGCAGTCGCTCCCGAGGCCCGGAGAGACGGGGCAGGAAGGAATGGGATGGGATGGGATGGGACGGGACGGGACGGGATCATGGACGGGAAGGACGGGACAGGAGAGACAGGAGGGACAGGAGGGAAAGAACGGGACGGTGACTAGGAGGGAGAAGAGACAGGACGGGAAGGACGGGAAGGACGGGACAAGGATCAGGAAGGCAGGGACAGGAAGGACGGGACAGGACAGGACAGGACGGGACAGGACGGGACAGGAGTGGACAGGACGGGACAAGGCAGGGACAGGAGGGGAACAGGAGGGGACAGGAGGGACAGGAGGGATAGGCAGGACGGACAGGACGGGACGGACAACGAGGAACAAGCACGGCAACAAACAGCGACGAGAGAACAAAGCACACACGGAGAACCATGAAGGGACAGGAGGGACGGGACGGGGACAGGACAGGAAGGACAGGACGGGACAGGACCAAAGGCACGGAAGGGAAAGGACGGGAACGAAAAGAGGGCCACGGGACAAAAGAGAACGACAGGACGGGGACAAGGACCGGCAAGGAACGCGCGAACAACAGAGCCATCGGCACCCCGGCCCCACCGACCCGGAACACCGCAAAGCACGGGACAGGACGGGACAAGGACGGGACAAGAGAGAGAGAGAGACGGGACAGGAAAAGGGAGGACAGGCAACGAGCGAAAAAGGACGGCGAACAGCAACGAGGCAACGGCGGCACAGCGAAAAAAAGCGGACACAAGGAGGGACAGAACGGGAACCAGGACGGACAGGACGGGACAGGACGGGACAGGACGGGACAGGACGGAAGGACGGGAAGGACGGGACATGGCGGGACGGACGGGACAAGGACGGACAGGACCGGGACGGGACGGGACCGGGACAGGACAGGACGGGACAGGACCGGGACGGGCACTGCCAGCTCAGCCAGCACCTACCAGCTGAGACCGGCGCCGGCACCTGCCCGCTCCGATAATGAATGGCTGACATTAGAGGATCGGCTAGCCCTCGCCACCAGCTTCAGACGCACACGTTGTCCAAACAGTGCGCTCAGAGATTGGGGCGCGCCTGACACGCACCAGCAGCCAGCACACGCGCCTGGCAGGAGGAGAGGGGGAGAAGGCTGTCAGAGGATCTCCGTCTCAGTTCTCTTCCGATCTGCCCAGGTCATGCAAATGTGACTCTTCCTCCCCGCGTCCCACCTCTTCTGAAGGCGTGCTCTTCATGCATACGTGCTATCGGGGATGTAGTATGGCCTAAAGTAATGGAGTGGAGTGGGACATCACACGATGTAACCTCACGTTGGCAGTGGGAGATCACTACCATTCTACCCACCATGGTCCAACAGACTGTCATCACAGCCCTAGTCCCCCCCATCCCCACCAACACTGTGGCGACGCTCCTGGTGCTCACTGAACAAGTTAATGCCTAACATTATGACCAGAAATCAACATTCGTTATATACCACCAGTTGGACCCTTTGATTGTGCATGTGAGGTTGGGTTAAATTCTATTCCTGGACTTAAAGGGATTATACGGGTTTCCGTCCTGGAAGGAAATGCACTCTTTTGCAGTTGTATGTGCTTAAAACACGTTAAAGACATATGAGAGTGACCTCGTTGCTCATTTAATCCATATTTAAGCATTAATCAGCGTTAAACTTCTGAACTTTTTTCAAGACTTGTATCTGATAACTGAGTATATGAGTCGGGGTTTAATGTCACCATTTTTAATATCTCTATCTTGGGGCGGGGCGCTTTGCCCGGGCGTATAGAGACGGCTGTCTATACCTTGTCAGCAAGTACTGCAAAAGTACGCGTGGCATCACCGCAGCACTTTGAACGTCCTTACGTAAAGAAGATGCATTTGCCAGAAAAAATGTGGTAACCGTGGGCCTTCTACCACCTTTAAAAGTACGTTTTACTATGTAACTCAATTATTCTGGGAAAAAAACGTATAATCCCTTTAAAGGGAGTGTGCCTTCTCTTTTGAAAAGTCAAATATATTTGTATTACGGTAAGAAGCTATTGGTTTGATCACTGGTTACGATAAAATTCACGTCTGGAGCCCCTTTAATTGAATTTTTACTTATATTCGGCTTTGCATTAGTTTTGTTTCAAAATTCATAAACGATCGCCACTATAAACAGAGTAACGAAGATATTGACTCATGTTATCTACAATGGCGCACCAAAGACAATAGGTAAGCAAACCCATACGAACAATGTATGGGCTTGTTTATAGTTATCGAGGCTCTGTTCGGCAGCTGCTATCAGTGCTTTAGAGTTGTTTTCTATTGGCCAGCGATAACAATATATGCTAGCGTTGTAATTTAACCCGCGCCGGGCTAGTGCTCGGCGCCACCTTCCTCGGGCCGGGGGGGGGGCGTTTCGACGCCCCCCCCTCCTTCTAACTCGGCTCCTATGGGACCTAGACATAAACCAAAAACACCATTCGAGAGCTCGCCAAAAGCGATTTCGAAACTATTTCAGTGAAAATTTTATCAGGGCAATATTAGGGTCACCAGAGGTCATCAAAGGTCAGAATTTCCAGATATAGGACTTAGCTCCAGATACCCCCAATTATCTCGGAAACTATGATAGCTAGGAGCAAACGAGTACAGAAGCATTAGATAGCTATTTAATTTTTCAATCGCACCCACGACGTCAAATTTCATCTCAGGTCAATAGTTCGGGCTCCAGAGGTCATCGAAAGTAAAAAAGATTATTGTTTGCCAAAAATGTTTTCACGAATAACTTTTTACTTAAGTGAGATAGGGAAAATACTGTGACAAAATCGTGTTTGCCTCGTCAAGGCGCTTCGAATAATGCATATGGTTACCAGGTTAGGTCAACCTAGAAATTTGACCTCAGGTCAAGGGCAAGTGGTGAACCAATAAGGTCATGTTTCACATTGGGAGACGCGTCTTGACGAGATAAACACATTGGTGCTGTTTTCACTTCTCTATCTTAATTGTATCGATTTATTGACAAAAAGGTGTTGACTGTTGGTGACCTCGGATGACCTCGGCTGAACCTGTAGGGATACCAGAACAAAGACTGCACCTCGGTCTTCAAGAATGGCCTATAATAACATGATAAAAAGGAATTGGGCTGTGATATGAATGGCGGTATCCTAAGAATGGAAAGCATTTGAATATTTTCCCCATTGACTTATAATGAAGTTTCAAGGAAAATGACCTGAGCTTAGGGTCCACCGATAATTAAAAATCCGAAGATATAAAGAACTATAGGTAGGCCATGCCTATCATGAAATCGCCGTGAGATTAAGCAAACCCGATCAAACTAAACTTGGCTTTGGTAGGACCGCAAACCTTTTTTGGAAGGTGGGGTAACATGACCCGGCTGGTGACCTGACCTGACATAACCTGAAGTAAAAAAAAAATAAAAGAAAGGCTGGAAAAGATGAATGAACAGATACTGAAATTTTGGCAGGCGCTAACGGCTCGCCGCCGTTTTCCCGATATCCCGGAAAAAGACCTGAGGGGGCGTCTAGACCAGTGTCCCAAAATGTGTCGATTTGGAGTGAGTGAGATGACAACCCAACTGTGAAGAATTTTCCAACCTCTGCAATTCCTCCATTTTAGGAATGAGTTTTCGACTCCAAATTATGAATCGTAATATTTGGATTCCCATAATAAATAAATATTGACTAAAATACATGATTTCAATGAAACCACTGCTTTTCATTACTTAAAAACGGTAATCAATATCGTAACCATTTTCCGAACATTTTTCCCTCTCATGGGTCCTTTTTAGGGCTGAGAGTTTTCCACTCTGAGCACCCAAGGCCAAATGGAATCTTGGGACCTGGCGTCTAAAACGCGCCCCCACTCCCGGGCCCGCTGGTATGGCAAAGACTTCTAGTAGCGAAAGTCTCCTGGCGAAGTGTTGCATAATTTTGGTTCTGCAGAAGATCTTGGCGAAATTTGGAATTATCTCAGTGACTATATGAATATGGGGAAATAAAGTACACATGGCTAAATTAATGGAAAAAGATATGTTCTACAGACCAGTGTCAACAACTCCACATGACCAATGTGAGTAGGCACACTCCCTTTAAGTTGAGTCAGAGGCGTCACCATCGGGGGCCTAGCCCAGGGGCTGGGCGCCCACTCAGTCAGTGCCTACTCAAAGAACCACACACCCACACCTGACACGAAATTAACATGCATAAGTTGCAGCACACCTGCTCAGTGGCGTAGCCAGAATTTCGCTCAGGGGGGATCCGCGGCCGGAAAAGGGCCCAAATGGCTCTCGAAAGGGACCTAATTGCTTTCAAAGGGGCCCTTCATTTTTGTTTTCGTTTACCGTTGAATTTGCTCTGAAAGTGTCTCAAATGACTCGACATCCACGCCAGCTTGCGTGCACATATCAAGTAAATTTGAGCATTCGGAGTCAACAGTCAAGGTCACGGAGACGAATACGATGGTCTTAAGTCGGTGTAACTTGTTGTATTTCGTTTACCATCCGGATTTAAATACGCAAAGAGCCCCAAGATGACTCGTTCGTCACGGCCAGCTTGCATCACAGTAAAATGACTTGTTTGTAGCCTGTAAGGTAAATTGCGGCCGCGGAAGCGGCGCGAAATTTATATGTTTATTTCTTTAACAGCTGCGATTCTTCTGTTAAAATGCCCGAGGGTCAGGTGCCCTTTAGTTGATTTAATGCTGCCCTTGGCCAAACTTTCCAACGCCCTTGCCGACCTGTGGTCGGGAACTCATCTGGGAATCGCACAAAAAAACATCCATTGGAGTGGGTTATATATAATTTAGATGACCGAGAGGTTTTACTCCACAAAAATTTTCAATCCAAGTTTCGCGTGTTACCATAATGCTCCATAATCGCTGACGAAGGGTGTTTCCATATACCGAAAGCGTCCAATTTGCATAATTTGTATTGTTGTGAATTAATCCCGTCTATTTAACCTCGTACGTGCTTAAGGCCCTTTCGTTTCTGACCAGGGAGCTCGACCTTGCCAAGAAGTGCTCTCTTATGTTGTCAAGGGAGGGGCCCATTCGGCCAGTTCAGAGGTGTCTTTGGACCTGGCCAGGGACAGCACTGGGCTGCTTTGTCCCCCGCCCATGTCACATGCTCAGGGCTCCCCGGCCATACTCGCCAGGGGCGCCTCCAGTTTGGCTAGGAAGCTCGATCCATCATGTTAGGGCCCTTCCACCTGCCCAGGACCCTTGCGTTTAGCCAGGGGCGCCCCGACGGTGCCAGGAGCCCTGCCGATCTACCCAGCGACTGCTTCTGGTCGGACTGCGCTGCTGCTTTGTCGCCCTGTCGACATATGCTCAAGGGGCCCTCTGACCTTGCCCGCTGGGGCGCCTCCCGTGCTGGACTAGGGGCAATTCTGCAATGTTCAGGGGCATTCTGTACCTAACCCAGTGGCCCTTTTGGCTGACCAAGGCCTCAGGGACCCATCCGATGCTGTACAGGGCAACTTTGAAACTTTCCAGGGTCCTCTGGTCTGTCCAGGGGCGTCGCCAGCCTCTAAGGGGCCCTTCTAATCTGGCAAGGGATGGGGCGTTGCTGGCTTTGTCACCTTACCGATCATGCTCAGGAAGGACCTCCGACGCTGCCCCAGCGTGCCCCTCTGGTGCTCGCAAGGGGTTCCATTCGACGTGTTCAGAGTGGGCCCTCGGACTTCAAAGGGCCCTTAGATAACTTTCCAGGGCCCCTCTGGCCCTGTCAAGGCCCTTCCAGCCTGCGTGAGGAGCATTTATACCTGGCAGTGGACTGTGTCTGCTGCTTTGTCGCCCTGCGACATGCTGCCAGAGGGGCCTCGCAACAGCTGATCAGGGGCCCCTGTCTGTGCTGGATCAGGGACGCGATTCAGAAACGTGTTGCGGTGGCCCTCTTAGACCCGAATAAGACTTTCGGTGTCTGGCCAAGGGGCCGCCCTCTGACATTGCACAGGGCTCTTTGAACGCCTAAGGGGCCTCGTAACTGGACGTTTTCAGAGAGGGCCTGGAGGTGCTAAAGGCCCCTGAAGTGCCTAAACTCACAAGACACGCTTCACGTGGTTTGCCGATCTAAACAGCCGAGAAAGCCGATGGCGCTTCGCGCGTTCGTCACGGTCCGTGCCTTTTCGGCAAGCTGCGCGCGCCGAAAAGAGACCGCCGAGCCTCGAAAAGGGCCCTGTGAGGGCTAAGGGGGGATCCTAGGATCCCTAGGATCCCCCTTGGATACGCCCCTGCACCTGCTAATAAGTGGTAAAGAAAATAGCAAACACATCCAAACACATCTGATGCATAGGTACCCTTCAAACTCAAATATTTGCCACACTCCGCAATGGTTAAGGCCAACTTTCTCTTGAATAAATGTAATGCATGTCTTATTTGAATGAGATCCTGCTCTAGTAAGAAAGTAGGTATCTATGTTTTAAATATAAGCAGTATCCTTCAGCACTTGTTCAAAACAACATACCTAAATCCAAGTTGATGTTTTCATGACATCATGTTCAAGACATTTTTGCATGACATCAAGACATCATTTCATCATGTTTTCATGACATAAATCCTAACTGCATAATTTTGTATATTAGGTCCCAAAGTTAGGTACCTTACAAAATGCATACATCTCACCTAATGAGATGTGTGGTGTGCCTCACAGGCATCAAAGTTATCATTTCAGTTAGCTATACTTCAAACAGTTTATTTCTGAATACATACAAGAATCAATGAATCATCACATGTTGCTGGGCATGCATTTAAATAAGTGTTTCAACAAGACGGACCTGCAACTGGATCAGTTTTTCACAACAATGGAAACCACCATCACAAGAGGACATCAATGGAAGCTGAGGAAGCCCCAGGCCACCTCTCGGGTTCAAAGGAATGCCCTAGCAGTGTGATCCGTCAATGACTGGAACTCGCTTCCCGCCCACATTGTCCTGTCCTCCTCAATCAACCAGTTTAAATCAAGACTTGATAAGCACTGGAGTGAACTCACCTTTGTCACCCCAGACTAAGACCAAACTAGTCTAAAGTCCTAGAGCTCAGTGAGATCGGGACCCCACAGGCCCAGTGGCCTTCCAAATTCCCGATAGCGATAAGGTAAGGTAAGGCAAGACCTTGTTGGAGCAGGGTTGACACAAGACATGAAATTTGGGGCAACTTTTGGAAAATTTGGGACAGCTTTTGAAAATATGGGTCTACAATTGCTGCCCAGGGCAGCAGCAACATTATTTAGGGCAGACAAACATTTAAAATGGGGCAGATTGCTGCCCCATTTGGGCTGCCTCAAATAGGTACCTCGTTGATGCTCTTGCCACAATTTGCAGACTGGGTTCCTTCCAGACTTGCGCCTAGATACCGAAGTTGGATCTAGGATCACAGTGGATCCCTCAGTATAAAATGCATGAAGATCTTGGATCCCAGTGGATCCCTCTGTGTAAAATGCATGAGCATATGGGATCCTTCAGGATCCCTCAACATAAAATGCTTCAGGATCTTGGATCTCAGTGGATCTTTAATTTAAAACAAGCCTAAGATCTTGAAACACAACATGGAGGGACTGATATCAAAATTTGTGGTCGCTATTTTGTGTCTGTACAGTGTACATGTACTATGCAAATAATTAGTACCTGCAAATTACTTTGTAAGTTATACCTAGGAGCAAACAGTTATTATAATTAATTTTCAAATATGAGAAAATTAGCAAGAAGGCACCTACCAGTGTTCCTGGATCCTGAAGTTGGATCTGGGATCCCAGTGGATCTCCAGGCTTAAAATATAGGTATCAGGATCTGGGATATTTGTGGATCCATTGACCATTGGCTTATTGTATACCTGGATCTGGAGTCCTAAGTGAATCCTGGGACACAGGACACAAAGATCTCAACTGGATCCCAGATCTAGGCACATGTCTGGGGCTGGTAAGTGGTTCCTTCCGTTCCTTCCCACTACTCAGTTTAGTTCCAACTTGAACTGAATTTGAATTGAGGCCCACTCAAATTGATTCATACGATCTCCAGACCAGAGGAGATTGACACCATTGATACCATTGGTACTTACCAGAATATTTTGACAATTTCCTCTTGCCACAATTGCAATGGTACAGTAAAGGACAGAACGCTTCACCACACATTCAAAATCTGACTCAGATTCAGATTTGAGCACCCGGTCGCCTTATACTGATACAGTATTGGTATGACTCGGAAGCGGGTCCTGCCCGGCCCTGTCACAGCGATGGCAATCGTCATTCAATCGGCAGTCGTCATCGTCACCAAGAATGAGACGCAATACAGAAATAGTCACTTCAAAATCAACACTAGTCCCATAGTAAGTTTGAAATTTGATTGGAACACAACACGACACACCACTCGCAACAATCAGAGAGCGCGCACCAATCGCTTTGTTTACGTTCACGAACGCTTTCCTGCGGTACATACAGCGACATCTATGCAAAGTCGATTTAAGCTAAGCTTTGTATTTGTGGTCGCTAGTTAGCGGCTCTGGACAGGAAGGGTCTAAACGGTATCTATTGCCTTGGTCTAAACTCTAAAACAACGACCAGAATAGTAGACGAGCCCAGGCCCCAAAATGATTAATTAAACCGATCTGGATGATTTGTCATCATTCGATCTGTCGTGGTGGCAAGCGTTTTCGTTGTGGTTTTATACAGATTGGTCCACTTTAAACTTAAAGGTAACAGATCACCTTTAACATAAGGCAGGGACGTAGCCAAGGGGGTCACGGGGGCCATGCCTCTCCTCCCCCTGAGCGAAATAAATTCACACTAGATAAAATGATATTCTCTGAAAACCCGACCCTCGGTCAGCAGCATATGGCTGAGGAGCAAAATGTGATTTTTTCCGACGTCTCTGGCTCCCCCCCTAGGAGCAACATCCTGGCTACGTGCCTGACATAAGGTTAAATATTTTTAGTTAAGATTGCAGAACCTGTATGCGATTAATTATTTTTCGAACGAATTTCCAATCACGACCTCAAAATCTCGTTAAGTTGATTCAATCACGACTCAATCAGACATTAAAGTTATGCATTCGATTCAATCAAAGACCTTGAACCGGCGCTTTTGATCAATCGATTTAAATGACTTTGAAGTCATGATCAAGTCCCGACTCACTCAATTTTTGAATCATATAACGACTCAATCACAACTCAAACTATGAATACATTTGCAACTTAGAACTGAGAAGTGATTTAATATTGTTCGGCATCGGTATTGATATGTTGAAATTGTTGATGGATATTACCACTTGGTTAAAAACTTGAAGTTTTGAAGGCTGCTTTTGAACTGAAAATGCGTGTTGATTGAGTCGCGAACCCGACTTAGTCAGCTCTCTAAATATTTGTCGTCAACTCAATCATGGTTTCTACATGAGCTCATCGACTCAATCACTACTCAATGCCAAGTCCTAAAAAATGTGAGCGACTCAATCAGTTTGAGTCGCAAAAACTGCTTGATTCATG